>PVIH01009937.1:49076-78978 GCA_004025045.1 Sigmodon hispidus | reverse complement strand
AGGGATGGAAAAAAAATTCAGAGGGAAAGATGAACACAAAGAAAATATATGTGTAGCAATCTTATTTGTATTTCCACCCTTGATAAGCCATGCTTATGATTCTTATCCTCTGTATAGTTATTGTTAACTCTTCCGCATTTTAAATTCTTTTTACTGTTTTTTTTTCTTGATAAATACAAAATAAAGAAGGAAAAAAAAAAGAAGGTACAATACTCAATTTCGTTTGGAACAACAGGAAATCCAGGATTGCCAAAACAATTTTGATCAACAAAAGAACCTCAGGAGGCATCACCATCTCAGACTTCAAGTTATACTATAAAGCTACAGTAATAAAAACAGCCTGGTACTGGCATAAAAACAGACTTGTGGATCAATGGAATAGAATTGAGGATCCAAACATTAACCCAAAAACCTATGAACACCTGATCTTCGACAAAGAGGCCCAAAATATTCAATGGAGAAAAGATAGTATATTTAACAACTGGTGTTGGCACAGCTGGATGGAAGTGTGTAGAAAAAATGCAAATAGATCCAAGCCTATGACCCTGCAAAAAACTCAAATCCAAGGGGATCAAAGACCTCAACAAAAACCCAGCCACTCTGAACTTGATAGAAAAGAAATTGGGAAATACTCTTCTACAAATTGGCACAGGCAACCACTTCCTAAATATAACTCCAGTGGCACAGACACTAAGATCAACAATGAATAAGTGGGACCTCCTGAAACTGAAAAGCTTCTGTAAAGCCAAGGACACTCTCAATAGGATAAATCGACAGCCTATAGAATAGGAAAAGATTTTCACCAACCCTACAAGTGACAGAATATTGATCTCTAATATATATGAAGAACTCAAGAAACTAAATCCCAAAACCTTGAATAACCCAAACAAAAATGGAGTCCAGAACTAAAAACCCAGTTCTCAGTAGAAGAATTATGAATGGCTGAAAGGCACTTCAAAAAGTGCTCAACATCTTTAGCCATCAGAAAATGCAAATCAAAACAACTTTGAGATACCACCTGACACCTATCAGATTGGCTAAGATACAAGACACAGATGACAGCCTATGCTGGAGAGTTTGTGGAGCAAGGGGAACACTCCTCCATTGTTGGTGGGAGTATAAGCTTGTTCAGCCACTCTGGAATTCAGTATGTAGGTTTCTCAAAAAACTGGGAATCCATCTCCCCAAGGATCCAGCAATACCACTTCTGGATGTATACCCCAAAGATGCACAGTTGCCCTATAAAGGCATTAGCTCAACTATGTTCTCAGCAGCATTATTCATAATAGCAAGAACCTGGAAACAACCTAGATGCCCCTCAACTGAAGAATGGATTAACAAACTGTGGTACATCTACACAATGGAGTACTACTCAGCAGTAAGAAAAAATGATATCCTAAAATTTGCAGGCAAATGGATGGATTTGGAGAATATCCTCCTGAGCGAGGTATCACAAACCCAGAAAGAGAAGCAGGGGATGTACTCACTCATTAGTGGACTTTAAACAAAAAATCAAAAAGCAAAATATGTCCAAGCTGCAAACCACAACCACTGAACAGCTTGAGATCTGAAACACCTTGGATCCTACTCCCTCTAGAGGAATTCCTGACTCAGTCTCGATGTTTTGGGGAGAAAACTGGATGTGCCAAGAGTGGATGCTGATTTGAGCAATATTTGGACCTTGGAACCTCCTGCCCATGCTAGGGAGGAGATGAGGAGATGTGGAGAAGAGAGAGTGACCTGAGGGGGTGGGAGGGGGAAGGGATCATGAATAAGGATATACATGGATAAAAAATGTGGCTTTATTCATAACAAAAAATTTAAATAAAATAAAATAAAAACAACACCAAAAGAAGCAAAGCAAAACATGGCTGTAAACTTGATGTTCACTTTAAATTTTTGGGAAAGGGTCCCAGGTAGTCAAGGATGCCCTTAAACTCCCCAGCCTCCTGCCTCCACTACCTGAGTTCTTGGGATTAATTACACTTGGTGTATGTGGTGCTCAAACACTGTATCATCAGAGGGCCTATTCCCAGTCCCCCATGACTCTTGTCTTTTGTCTCTGCCTCCCTCCAGGCAGTCCATCTTCCCCCAGCACCCCTAGCTCTGGAAGTTAAGAACACTCATTTGGAAAGAACCCCTAGTCATCCTGTCCCCACACCCTTCTAAGTCAGAATCTCCCTGGTTACCCCTGACTTCTTCATTTCAGGAGATCTGGGTATAGAGGCCTAAAAACAGAACTCTAACCTTCATGGGAACCTCAACTGTTCCCATGTCCCTTCTCTTGGAAGTGAGACTCAGCCTCGTTGAAAGGCACAGATCTCAATGCTAAATATGATGTCTACTAGAGTACATTATAGGTCCGGTTCACCTACAAGATTCTTTCAATCTAGAATCATATTTAACAATTATTTCCACCAAAAGTTTACATCAACATTTCTCAGTATATTATAGCAGCAATATAATAAGAGTTAAGTAATTCATAATCAACATAATAAAAGTTAAGTAATTCATCAAATAATCAACATAATAAAAGTTAAGTAATTCATCAACAAATTAAACTAGAGACCATCTTTTCCATGATACATGACACAGTCTGGTTTTACAGTTTAAATACTTATTAGCCACAAGATTAACTAACAATAAGATTGGTCTTCCTTTTGAGATTCATAGAAACTGGAGTTCCACTTCAAATGTCTGCTCTATCCACCCCCTACCCAGGCCTTAGTTTCCTGGGAAATTTGTATTTTTGTGCTTTTTCTGAATAGACTCAAGCTCTCAGCTTTCTGTCCTCAGCTTTTCTTCTCCCAAAGCCTTCTGCTGTGCTTAGTAGCCAAGACCAAAGGTCTGAGCCATGGGCTCATAGGATATTATTGCCACCAGAAAATGGAAGATCCCTTCAGATGCTATATAGATATGCTACATCAATGTGGGTGAGTTTCTATGGTAACCAAGGCAAAGCAAACTAATGGTGATGTAGGAGGGTAATATCAGAAACTGGGAGCAAGGAAGCCACCACCACCTGGACAACATTATACAAAAACCACCATCAGCCTGAGCCAGCAGCCTGAGCCATGGAGATCACAGCCAGGAAATGAGGTCTAGGGGAGGCTACAAAGATTCAGATGGCCAGGGAGGCAACAGTGAGATCCACAGCCAGATGGCCATCCAGGACTCCACCAAGGAGATCCTGACCTTGTGAGCCTTCATGTCACATTGGTCCATAATAATCTTAAGCACAAACAGTCCTTGCTGTGGAAAGATAATGAGGACACCAGGAGGCTGAGGTGGGAGGTGATGGCAGCTCTGACCTGTGTAACAAGTGGGAGCAGAAGTGGACACTGAACAACAAGTGGGAGCAGAAGTGGACACTGAACAAAACCCTAGAGAAAGACTCTTTGTCCTTGTGTTGTCCTCAATCAATAAAGGAGATGAGATAGGGTGGCCAGAACAGACTTGAAACTTGCCTCCTAATTAGGCCTAGTATAAGCTAGGGAAGAAACTCCTTCCTGAAGTTAACCTGACCTTGATCTTTCCAAACAGTTAGAATAGTGCTAGTGCTGCACTGCTTAGTACAGAAATATTAATGTAATAGTTGATATATACATCCTGCATTATAGAAAAAACAAAAATACCCAATCTAATAAAGCAAGAAGGATATAGACAAAAAGTGGTTAAGAAGTTTGGAGGTAAATAGAATTGTATTAAGAAAGACTTTATTAGTAAAGAGAAGATAACAATGGATAAGACCAAGAATTGTGGAATAAGGGGAGGAAAATTCAATTGCAAAATACAGACATGAGAACAAGACTTGGTTATGCAAAAAGTAATCTGTGCAGCTGTCTGAATCAAACAGTGCTTTTAGTGCAGTGTTTCCACTGACAGCATCTAAGATGATTTTTAGTATATGATTGAGCATGTTTATTCAACTGAATGAATTTATGTTAATAGGTAATAGAAAGCTGAGCAATTAGCACATCAAATCCATTTCACCTATATCACTGTTTAGAATTAATCAGTTTGCTCATGCATGCATTCATTCATGCACTCAAATTCCATAAATGTGTATTCATTATATACTTGCCATGACTGACCACAGTGTTGTAGTCTGAAAGCAAAACAGAGATTAACATCAGAAACTTCATAAACTCCTGAGAAAGAACCATAACAGAAAAGCTGAATAAGATAGAACACAGTGGACAAGATGCAACTAGAGTGTAAAATATACTTCATCTATGGACTTCTTTGGAGATTGTTAAAGTACTTTTAGTTAATAAGTGAATTCATGGTAGAAAGTAGTAGCACAAATTTGGGTTGTAAGAAAAGAAGATTCTGAGCCAAATATTGGAGAAAGGCTAAAATTTCAGAGAGAGGAAGCACCACAGTTGATTCTCACCAAACTGTCTTGCAACTCAGCCTCACTCCTGGTCTCTTCTGCCTGTTGCTTGTGTCAGTCGCTTCTGTTTTTGCCTGGTTTCTATAAGCCTTTATATACCCTATCCCATCCAGGTTAGGATTAAAGGCATGTAGCCTTGAACTCACAGAAACAGAAGAAGTTGGATTAAGGGTGGTGGTTCCCACTCCCCAGCTTTCCCTGTGCTGGGATTAAGGGTGTGTGTGATTGACTCTCAGCTGTTCATCCTTGTATTCAAGGATTTCCTGAGCTGTCTGCCTAGGATTTGACTGTGTGGTCTCTCTGATATCCCAGGATTTATTAAATATGTACAAATATTCACAGTAGAATGGTTTGCATAGGAAGACAACTGAGAAAATGCCTCAGTCTAGTATCATCACAGCTGCGACTCAGTCTGTAGTTCTATAAGTATTTTCAAATGGAGGCTAACATTCATAAGACTTGTTCTTCTTAGTTGAGAATTGTCAATATAATTCCACACACCACTTTAAAAATAAACTATTATAAGGGCAAAAGCCATGCTAATTTTTTTCTTTTTTTTTTTTTTACAAATCTACGCATTTCCCCAAGGAATAGTCAAAGGAAACATGGGCTGAATGTAGCTCTCTAAATCTCTGATAATGGTTTAACATGAAAAGAAACTCCAGAGCAAGGGACAGGGCTCAGTGTGTAAAGATGCAAGATCTGAGAAGCTCAGCTTGATCCTTGGGGCTCACATGGTGGGAAAGAACAAGGGCTGACTCCTTCAAGTTGTCCTCTGACCTCTACATGTACATCATCTCTCTCTCTCTCTCTCTCTCTCTCTCTCTCTCTCTCTCTCACTCTCTCTCTCTCTCTCTCTCACACACACACACACACAAACAGAGAGAGAGAGAGAGAATAAATAAAACTGTTTTAATTTTTTAAAAGAAACTCTCTTTGACAGATGAGAATTAATTTATTTCTCAGGCTGAGGACAACGTTCAGCATTCTTCTGAGGCCTTTACATGATTTGATGTGAATTGATAATGTAAAGTCCAATAGCTTATAACATAATTTTGGTTAAAACTTCAAATCTAATTATTATAATGTCCTCAGTTTTAATTCCATAAAATTACAAAATTGCTACTGGAAATGGCCTGAATAACAGGATACTGAGTAAAATCCAGTATATACATACACACACATACATACACACATACACACACCCACACCAACACACAAATATGGTGAGAGGGGATCTAGAATCAGTAAACTTTCTATAATCTATCTGGTCATTATTTGATCTATTTCCTTTGGAAAAAGCTAAAGTTAAATTTTTGTCTCCTTTGGAGATAGAGTTTCTTTTTCAGTTTGTAGTCTCAACAGGCTTCTCCCTTGGCAACAATCTTCCTGCTTTGTTATCCCAAACATTAGGATCATAGACATGGACTATCATGCTGCCACCGAGTCACTTTTAAATTAGGAATATTCTGGAAGAAACTGTAACACCCCTCCATGGTTTCTCTTAAGCATGCTTTGCTTTAAAGGTGTTCCAAATTCCAGAGTCGAAGACAAGGAAGGAAACCAAACATTGACAAAAACGTCTGAACAAAGAATGATTCATACTTCATTTATTATACTATGTCAAAATTGGTGCTTAGCGTAAACATAATGGAATTATAAATCAGGCTGAAAATAAATTTTTTGTATAAAATAAAATCAGCAAATGCCAACTGTCTTACTCTTGATTTCATTGTGACTAGAAATAATGCTGTTTAATTGATATCTATTCATGATTCATCCTCAGCCTTGTCTCCAACTATGCAGTTTGGGAGTAAGTACATGTGGAAAGTCATCTTGCTTTGATTTTTTTTTCCATTTATAAAAAAATAACTACAAGAAAATCTCTTGAACAAACCTGGTATTTGTTAAAAAAAAAATAAGACTTTGTATCTAAAGAAGAAGAAGAAGAAGAAGAAGAAGAAGAAGAAGAAGAAGAAGAAGAAGAAGAAGAAGAAGAAGAAGCAGCCACGTGTTGGGAATGTAGCTCAATAGTGGAATATTTCTCTAGCAACCAGCTTCTTAAACTATGTGTCATGACCCCATGTTAGACTGTATACCAAATGTACTGGATATAAAAAGTTCATCAATAGTTAACAGCTTCTAAACACACAAGAGTCAAAAGTTAGCACAAAATCTAATGTGTAATGAATCCAAGGTTTCTCTGCCAGCATTCCTCTATGCTACAATGTACAACTGTGCTGCAGTTCCAGTTCTGAACACATATATGCACTCATCTCCTCACACAAAGTACCCTAGCCCAGACAGGATATTACTGCACCTTACAAACTTCAGCACCATATATATACAATCTGGTGATTTTTACATCATGCACCCCATCAAACTCAGTTATCAGAATTCTCAGATACATACTCACTCTTATAGTCTCCTCATTTATAAAAATGGCCATTCATGCTGCTCATTTACTTACTGGAGCAGCATCTTTAGTATACAAAACTCTCTGCTCTTTTAGAAACATAATGGTTTAATCACAGAAAAGAAAAACAATCTTTTCATATTCTAATTCTATAGCATAAGTATCAAAGTAGTGTGTCACTGAATTGGATTATATTAGAATGGTTGATATCTAAGACTGCTTTTTGAGCTAATAACCTGAGTTTCAGGAACAAACTATTAAATAAATTTTGGCTTGGGATTAAGTCATGATTTCAAATCATTTCTGAAATTGCCTTTGATGCCATTGTGTATAACACATTTAGGTGAAGTTGCATATTCAGCATTGATTTATAAAACCAAACTTTTGATCAGATCTGAAAACACAGGAGATACTCTGCATTCTACAGCATCAAAGGATTGTAATTGGAAAAGTTTAAAAGCTATGATCTATAACACCAGTATTCCGATAAATGTACATAGCTATATACTGTTGAGTAAGTTCTTATCTTTATACCCATAAAGTAGTATAACTCTGAGCCCTTATCAGAGAAAGTTTTTACAGTAGATGGCAACTAATATAGAGACCCACAATGAATCAATATGCAAAGAATAAGAGACCATGGAGTAGTCAGCTCTAAATGAGACATCTCTCTCATACTCCTTCCCTAAAGCCTCAGGATCATTACAGAAGAGAAAGCTGAAATATAGAACCAGAGGTAGTGGACATGTATAGCAAAATAGTATTTGCTGAACACAACAGGTCCTTGGTACACATCCATCCACAGAAGCTGTGGCTGTAAGCACAAAAATGTGCACCAGATTAAAGCAGCCAAATATCAGCATGAACATGGAAAGGGCTCTGACCCCTAGGTAAGAGTCTATTTAAAATTGCTGTGGGATAGACAGTCATTTCCTTCAGGGATGTGGCCTCTGAGAGGCTAGCCATGCTCCCACACATGGTACTAAACTCATGCACACACAGGCAGCACCATGAAGATTCAGTGGGTTAAAAAATAAAGCACATGATGTTAGGGGAAAACGGTGGTAGAATATAGGGAAGAAACAGGAGGGAAAAGAATGAGGGTCCAAACATAACTATATTTGTGTATGAAACTCTCAAGAAAACCAAAAAGTTGGCATGAAAGTAATCTCAGTGGAAAAAGGTACTCACATCACCTACTCCAAAAGTTTCTAAACTCATCCTTTATGAGACCCTTCTTATCAACAAAAACTCTACTTGCATTTCTTCTGTCAGGCTGCTTCTGAAACCTCTTGAAGTTTGCTTAGGATCTTTAATTTGTATCCACTCTGTAAAACACATATATGCTGATAGATTGACAGATACATGTAAACATACATACAACCATACATGTATAGACTGATTTAATGTCTACTGTGAGATATGAGAATTAATATTAACAATTGCATTTCAAATAAAAGAACTTGTGTTTGCCTCAAACCAATTGCAAAGGAGGCAGATAATCTGACAAATTTAAACTGATGCTATTAAACTGCTGACTCTCACAACTGTTTTTCAATAAATTCTGTATTGAGACAAGACGAAAAATGAAGTCTAAGTGAAAATATGACCACCAACTCAAGATATCTTATTTGTGTGTAAACATACACAGATATATCCATCCACAGCTTAGAAAAATTATGTTGCAATATTTAGGATATGTACAGTAGAAACTCACATTTTTCAAAATAAAGATGCTCTAAAGTGTGAATGCTACTGCAGATATGTCTGAAATAGTGGGAAAATACTCACCAAGGAAAGATGTTTAATATTGTAGAGATTAAATATTAACTAACATTCAGGAGAAATTGAGGATGCATAAAAAACATGCAAAACATTAGATAGACTAACAATGAAACACATGTACCAAATTTTCAATAGCACAATATCCCTTTGCAGATTTGGAAATGAGATTGTCCCAGGCAGCATAACAGCTTGTTTTCTGGAGTGTCAATCTTGTATAACTGTTTCAGTACCATTTTCCTCTTCTGAAATATAATTTCTTTAGGACACAAATTTTGTATCAAATATCACATTCAACTAACCACCTTCTTTCCTTTGAGCACTGAGGGAATTGAATTTCGGGCTTCCCAAAAGAGTAGTCTGGAACATATCCAGTCCTCTTTCAACGTTTGAAAACATGTTTGTTTTTGAGACAATCTCACTATGTAGTCCTTTGCTGTACTGGAATTCAGCTATGTAAACTCAGCTGGCTTCAAACTTCCTTTAATTCTCTTCTTTCTGCCTGTCTCTAGGATTGCCACTGGACAAACTTATATTGTGTATTGTCTCAAGACCATAGGGAGGAAAAGCAAAGCAAGAGTCAGAAAAGTGAAGAGGGCAGGAAATGAAGAAATGAGGGAGGGAGGAAGGGAGAGAAGGAGACTGAGACTATTTCTTCCCTCAAGAGACTAACTCACAATGAAAAACAAATAAGAGGCCTCTCTTCCATGCTAACATGAGTATTGCCAAACAAAGCAAAGAACCAAAGTCTCATGAACCATACCTAGAATGTCTAAAAACACAGGCAAATTATAATTTATATATAGAAAGAGAAAAGGCATTTTCTTCAGCAAACAATTTTAACCAGTTTAGTGGGATGCTGGTGAAAATTTTTGTTCTTTCAACAAAGGTCAAAGTAGTTACTATTATTCATTTTTTAAAAAATCTAGCATTCCCCAGGACGCAATTTTGTGGACTTTTATTTTCCCAAGGAATGGGCATTCCAGGGGCTAAACCATTTCTCTAAGCTCTTTGTTTCCCAGTGTCAATTGAGGGCTCCCTAGTTGAGTAGGAACTGATGATAGGAAAGACTGCTAAGAAATTATCATGTAACTATTTTAAAAAGTCACCACCTGGAGTTGAGAGTCCTAAGGCAGGTATTTTTCTCTACAACAGAAGCAGTTTAGTTCGAAAATTTGCAACAGTCCTTTTCCTAGCAATTGAACCTTTTAAAGGCACTGCACTGGGTTTTAAATGAGTCTTGTCCTGTAATTTTCTTCATTAGTAATGTCATTCAACTATGCCCAATACTTGAGCTTTAAGGACCTACAAATTTAAATTGTTTAAAATATCTACCTCGAAATTCATTTAAATCTACTAACTTGCAAGCCTCATGAAATAAACACCACGTGGTAGTGCTAATATTTTATACTATGATATGATAGCATACCAATTGACAGGCATGGCCAATATACAGAATGCTTCCCAGAAAAAGAAGAACAGAAGTGAAGAAACAAAAAAAATGAGTTTTATTTTTAGTTTTCTCGAAATACAAGTTACAGACTCTTTCCAAAAATTAAAAAAGGGCTTTGCATTTTATTTTAGTGGATACTTGGGAAATCTATGTGCAACTGATACTAAGAGAATGTGTATATAGTGTGGTCCTTTACTTCCAATGTATTTGACTTCAAGGATCTGATCTTTCTCCAATGATAGATACACTATCTTTTACTGGTCACCCAGATTTCCATGTCATACCCCTAGAGTCTAGATAACAAAAGAACATCGAGTAGTACCCTGGTGTGTTACCATGGGAGAATATATGTTTCCTTCTTGGGAAAGTTAAGAGAAAATTGATCATAATCGTTCTGAGCCAGCTCCCAAGCAGTCCATATGAGGATGGGTTGGACGACATTCTATGACCTCTTAGACAGATGATTCTAATATTTTGTTTTCAATTAGAAAGTCAAAAATAGAAGTGAATAAAAGCTATTTTTTATTCAGTAAACACAAAAATTCTGTGATATGGTCAGAGTCTTAATAACAAATTAAGATAAATTGCTTTCAATTGTTGATGTTTCTATACAGAGAACATTGTTTAAGTCCACCATGAGCAGTACAACTACAAAACCTCTTATAATTGAAATACTATGTTAAGAACACAAAAAAATGTATGTGTAGCAATCTTATTTGTATTTCCACCCTTGATAAGCCATGCTTATCATTCTTATCCTCTGTATAGTTATTGTTAACTCTTCCACATTTTAAATTCTTTTTACTGTGTTTTTTTTTGATAAATACAAAATAAAGAAGGAAAAAAGAAAAAAAAAGAAATACTATGTTAAAAGGCGCAACTATAGTTTTTAAAAGAAAAGCCTTTCCACCAGAATAACTGGATTCAGATGCTTATTTACTCCCCAGGAGAATGCAATAATTTTTTTCTGAGCTGAACTATTGTATTGAGCTGACCTAGAAATATGTTGAGGAGAGGGGAAATGATCTACAAATATCCAATTATTTGGTAGAAACTTATGAAAATACTAATTATTTCTGCATTTATCATTTCTTTGTCATATGGTTGAGCAAAGGACAACATACTTAATAGCCTCTAAGTAGGAAATTCTAGTGCAGGATATATAACCCTTACCCAATTTAGCAGTGACACAAATAATGAAGCAAAACCTGAATTAAACCTCAACCAAATATTTGGGAATCCTATAAACTTTAGGAAAATCAAAGGAAAGAAGCAGGGAGAGTGGGAAAGTTCAGACTAACCTAGGCTTTTGTACATACTTAATGGATGCAGCTCAGGTTTTTGTAAAGCATAATTATTTATACAAAATGTCACACCAGTGTTGATTGTAAGGTAAAGAGGAATCTAAATAAACCTCGATAGGATTTGTCAGATAATAAAAGAATGCTTTAGAGTTTCCCCTGAAATTCCAAAAACAACTGATAGAAATAGTTGGTTAGAAAAACCACAAATCTTTCAGCTTATCATCACAGTTACATTTGACGTTAATCATGCGTCTGCTGCATGTCCAAATACAGAAAATAACTGAAATAGTGCATTGTACTTAGGGGTCTAATTCCCACACCCTTCCAAGGAAATGGCAAGAAAACAGAGTAAAAGTTCAATTGAAATAAAAAACTATCACCATTTTTAGCATAACTATTCACAGAGATAAGACTGGAAAGTAGACCAAAAATGTATTTGAACATCTGTTGAAGACACTGACTCTTCTGAGAGTTTATCACTATACCACCAGAGACAGCCCCTAAGTATGTCAGCCTATGAACACCTCCTATATTCTCCTTATTTACAGACCACATAACTTAGTCCTCTAAAAGGACATCCCCACAGTTACCCATTCCAAGTCACACAAGGGTCTGAGAGACATTTATTCCAGGTTCTCTTTTGTCCTTGAGAACTAAGGTACACAATCTACTCCAGTGATTGGCATAAATGCTTTCTTAATGAATGTGTGAATTAGAGCGTGAAAGGAAAAAATCCACAGCACAAATCATAGACCCAGAATTGGCAAAACCTGGTCTAGCTAAATCTATTCAAACTGTGCACTCTTTATCAAGGTTCTTTATTCAAGTCTTTCAGTTGTTTACATGCTTTTGCAGATATTCTCATGCTATCAAGTTAGTTCCATGTAGAAGTAGAAAGTCAAAGTTCGATAAATGCTCAAATATAGACCGTAACAATTTGTTTATATGGAATCCCAAAGAATTGCATTAATCTCGTTATCTTCTTTGAATTTTTGTTCACAATATTTCAAGTCACTCTCAAATCTTAAGGTTACAGAAACATCGGCTTACTAATCTCCCAACTAGCAAGCAGCCTTCAGCAGACTTGATTAACATTAGGAATGAAACTAAGTAAAAACAATTCAATGGAAAGAAACATTACCTTAGTTGCACATTTTTAGGACCAAAATAATCAATTTCCCCAAAATAAATAATAAATTAAAGTGTAAAATGCATACTACACAGGTATTTATATATATATATATATATATATATATATATATATATATATATATATATATATATATTGAGATCTTGGGATCAAATCCAGGCCCTTACACATACTAGGTAAACATTGCCAACAAACTATTACTTTCTAAAGAGCCAATTTTTTTAATTGCTTCAGCAAATGAGGGTTGTGGAAATTGTCCAGCCATTCATTCTTTATGTAAGAGCTGTGACTTTCTGTTTATTCTCTTATGAAAGCAATTTAAATCTGACCAGTAAAAATAAAAGAACTCTCTTCATGATCAATATATACTCCATAGGAAACTCCTTTAATGAGTAAAGATAATTATTTTTTGTTGTTGTTACTTGAGAAAGGGTCCCATTGTATATCCCTAGCTGACATGTTACTCACTATCTCACTTCAGAGCACCTTTCCTTCTCCCACACTGGTGAAAAACTAGGCAATATAGATCTTTTCTTCTTTGTGAATTCTGTTCCTTATTCCTTTCAAGCAGGTTATTGCTTTCAGCATGCCACCAAAACTATGATGTCCAAGATCACTAATAATTTCCTGCTTGTAAATTCAATGGTTGAAGCCACTCTGGAATGCAGTATAATGTTTTCTCAGAAAACTGGAAATCAATATCCCCAAGGATCCAGCAATACCATATACCCTAAAAACACATATTTGCACCCCAAAAGCATTAGCTCAACTATGTTCACAGCAGAATTATTTGTAATAGCAAGAACCTGGAAACAACCTAAATACCCCTCAACTGAGGAATGGATTAACAAACTGTGGTACATCTACACAATGGAGTACTACTCAGCAGTAAGAAAAAAAATGATATCCTAAAATTTGCAGGCAAATGGAAGGATTTGGAGAATATCCTCCTGATCAAGGTCTCACAAACTCAGACAGATAAACAGGGGATGTACTCACTCACTGGTGGACTTTAAACAAAAAAAGCTTAGCAAGCTGCAAACCACAACTACTGAACAGCTTGGGATCTGAAACAATTTGGGCTGGCACCTTGGAGCCCATTCCCTCCAGAGGAACACCTGAGTCAGTTTTGATGTGGGGGTGAGGAAAGCAGATCTGCCTGGAGTGGATGCTGAACTAAGCCACTTTGGGACCTTGAGACCTCCTGCCCTTGCTGAGGAGGAAATAAATAGATGGGAAGAAGAGATAGTGACTGGGAGAGGCAGGAGAAAGAAGGGAGCCTGAACAAGGGGATAAATGGATAAATAATAATAATAATAATCATAATAATAATATACCTCACCCCTAAAACCCATTCTAAAATCAATATTTTTATATTATTGTTCTTAGAATATCTTATACAAAGTGAATTTTTACTATATTGACCTAAAAAGTATATATTTTATATTTTAACTCAAGATCAGTCTTAAGAAATCATTACTTTGTTTTTCTGCTCTGAAAAATTCTAGGTTCTCTACTTAACATAATAAACCTTTAAAATTATTTGTCCCTGATACTGTTGTAGGCCAATTAGTTATGAAATATTTTCATAATTCCATGATCACCAGGAATGAAATATTATAGTGTCTTATAGGTTAAGAAACATATTGAATAATATTAAATATCAAATCTGTAGGTAGATTAGCATATAGGTTACATCCACTGGCTTCAAAACAGACAAATCTATGAGGTGGTTTCCTAGTTGCTAACTATTTAAGTCTGCTTTTGCTTCTTAAGTTTGGGGACAAGAAATCATGGTGCATGCATTTAATCCTAGCATGTAAAAGACAGAGGCAGACAGATCTCTGTGCATTCAAGGCCAGCTTTTTCTTAAAGTGAATTCCAAGACAGTTAGGGCTAGACAGTGACCTCAAATAAAAATGGGGAAAGTAGACTCTAGTGTGGAATAGAACTGTCATCTCTGTAATAAGAGTGCTAAAAATAGAAAATGGCAAATTATAAGCCCATACCAGGCCACAATGTAAAACTCTATCTCAAAAAAAGAGATTTTAATACTGATTTCACTTTGTTGTTATAGAATTAAATGAAAATTACATGTAAAGTTGTGGCTGCTATGCCAGGTATATTTAAATAATCCATGAAAGACAGTAGGTCGGCTCTTAAAATTGCTTTCTAGACTTTTTTTTTATACAGTGCTAGAGATCAAAACCAATATTTCACCCATATAGGACAGCATTCCAATACTGAGCTGTACCATGGGTCTTTTTTTATATTACTGTCAACTAAAGCTGACTAATTATTTGCACTAGAATATAAGCAAGGTAGTTTATCATTTTTTAATGCAATAAGTAACTATGTACCAATATCTTCCTTCTAAATCAACTTCCAAATGTTATATCAGAGACAATGGTTTCCAAAACCATACAGCTTGATTTTTAAATACACAGTTACAATTTTAACAATAAGAAATATGCCACACTTGTGATAAAACAATTACATGACAGGTGATGGTGAAATAAACAAATCAACTTGTTTCATGTAGTAGTTGTTACCTGAGATGAATATTGTCTGGCACTTAAAAAGTGAAGTTTAATTAGTCTTGACTCATTGTTGGAAATCTCCCAAGCATAATGTTTGGCTCCAACCCAACTCTGTGATAGGCTCTTATTTCCAGAAGAGCAAAACCAAAGAATATAATTTAAAGACAAGAATCCAAAGCCAGAGTTTATAAATCTTAACAATGCTGCTTTCCAATTTAGTCATAGAGTTATAAAAATCTACTTTTCTTTTTTTGCCATGCTAGTGTATAGTCACAGAATACATGTGTTTGTGGTTGTTCTCGTATTTGGGGATTGGGTGGGTATGATTTATTTTTCTTTTATCCTTTTTTCTTTTTCTCTTTTTTTTTTTTTTTTTTTTTTTTGACACAGAGTCTGACCATGGAGCCTAGTCTGGCCACAAACTTACTATACTTATACTTGTACCTCAAACTTCTGGAGTGGTATGATTATCAGTTTGCACAGCCATGTTAAGAAAACAGTTTTAAAACTGAGAATCAAAGTCATAGAAGTTCAATATGCAACACAAGCCCCTACAAAAAGTGGTAACAACTATTTAAAATACTACCTTGGTAGAGTTTATGTGTGTATGCATGGATACATGCATATTAAGTTGTAAAGGAAAATGCAACTGCTGGCATCCCTCTTAGACATCTGATTCCTTTCCATCTTATTTACAAGTATGGGTTGTAGATAAAAACACATTTACCTAGTAAGAGTATCTTCCAAGGATTTTTTTATTGTATGTGTAAAAGTGTGCGTGTATGATATGTATACATGAACCCAGGCACCACACAGTGAGTGTTTGCAGGATAACCTTCAGGTGTTGGTTTTCTCTTTCCACCTATTTAGGAATTCTACAACATAAGCTCTGGCCATCAGCATAGAGAGCATTACCACTTTTATCTACTGAAATATTTCCTACTCCCTACTTAAATGGTTTGTTTTTCTGAGCCAGGATTTATCTGTTGACCAGGCTGATCTTGAAGGTAACTGTGTTTGTAATCATAACTCAAAATTGATATGTTCCACTACATGTGGGGGATATGTAAATAAGATGCTGAGGGTTCTGTAGACAACATCCTGTACTCATTGTAATCCTAGTTCCTAGCTCTGCCATTTCTAGCTCTTTGGTCTTGATCAATATATAGCTAATAACTCTTCTGAATCTCAGTGAGAGTCCCTTCAAACACAGAAATGGATCTAATAATAGCATTTCACAGTTACTTTAAGAGTTAAATGCAATGTCATAATATATGGAAAGCACTAGGCACAGTGCCTGGTATGTGTAATGCATAAAGAATACATGTCAGTTTTTACTGTTATTGCAGCCAAATCTTGAACAGTCATGCTTACAAAAAAGTAGTTCAAGGACAACAAAAATCTAACAGTGGTGCACACTTTAAATTCATATAGTTTGAATTTGCTGTGGTGTTTTTAATTTTTTATCTGAATTTTGATTATGTTTTGCAAGTCTACACACAACCTTTTAAACAACCATATATGCAAAAAGTAAATTGTTGGGCTAGGAAAACAATTCCTTTGTTTAAAACTTTTCTGGATTGGTCAAGTGTTAAATGCCACCTTTGTCTCCCATACCAACAAAAGCTGCTGTCATAAAAGAGCTGACCTTTTTGTTTAAAAGTATGTTTGTTTCATCTTGGTCTAAATTGAAGGAAGTAATTCAGTTGTAATTTTAAAAGGTCTCTAGGTAACTAGAAAGGTAGAATTAAAGGCCAACAGATTGTCAAATAGTCACTCACAGATACACTCTAATCTAATTTTATCAATAAAATACAATGTGACATTAACCCTTGATAATTCTGTTAAAGTAAAACATATTCTATAAAGGCACATAGTTGTCAGCAGATCAAGCCAATCAACATTCTAACAGGAATGGGAGAGGAGCTCATGTGCTCTTCCCCTTACCTGAAGTACTACTGACAGCTGGTGGCCTGCTAGCAGAGGGAGAGTCAATTTCCTGTAAAGGTATGGTCCCCAGTAGGTTTACCATGGATGGTTTAGGATGACCCACACCCATTCATATAAGAGCAATGCAAACTGTACTTGATAGGATATATTAAAAAAAAAAAGAGGAAAAGTTGGGAGGGGTTGAGGGTGAGATCTAGAAGGAGTTAGGGAAAAGAATGAGAGGAAATGAATATGACCAAAATACATTGCATGCATATACAAATTCCTTGAAGAAATTTTAAAAATATAGTTTATTGTGCAATACATATTTTAGAAAAAGACTCCTGAGAATAACTACAAAGAATTAGAACATTCAGCCTGACCCTATCTACACTTTAACGCAGACCATTCTAAGTGAAGGATTGACCTTAAGGTTATTGTTCTTCCTCAACAGAATAGCGAGTTTTTATGCTAAAGATAAATTCACATTATTATTTTCATCTATGAGGTTATGACTCTTACTTAATTTTCATAATACATTCTGCCATAAAATAACTGTTAGACTTTCAAATGTTTTCAACTGCACAAAAGCCTCCAACATTGAGATATGTTTCCTGTCTATGGTCATACAATCTTGAACACATCCAATCCATCTGATCTCGGAAGCTAAGTAGGGTGGGGACTGATTAGTACTTGGATGGGAAATATGTTTGCTAAGCTAATTTAAGTTAGGCCAAAGAATTCCAATGGCTTTACTACTGTTACAGGAAAATCAGCTTTCAAGTACTAGGTACCAAACTGAGGGTACTGACTTTCATTAAGTCTTTGCATTTGACAATTGAAAGTAACCTTTCTTCACTGCTTAGGGTTTCTAAAAAGCAAGCCTATTTATTTGAAGGATTTTGATTTTGATCTTCTAATTAGTTTATGAATAACTTTAAATAAATATTACCCTAACAAATCTTGACAGCTATGGCATGCACCAAAGCATATGTTCAATTTATATAAACAAAGATAGAACAGCAAAAAATTCTGTCACCTAAGATAAAATTACTTAAGAACCACATGACGGGGGCTGGAGAGATGGCTCAGCGGTTAAGAGCACCGTCTGCTCTTCCAGAGGACCGGGGTTCGATTCCCAGCACCCACATGGCAGCTAACAACTGTCTGTAGTTCCAGTTCCAGGCAAACACCAAGGCAAATAAATAAATAAAGTTAAAAAAAAAAGAACCACATGACAAAGAACAGCAGCTTTCTGCTCCACGTACCTATTATGAATGAAAAAAATAATATGACTAGTAAGTCATAATTTGATGATCAAGAATGTTCAATTTATTCATTTGTTTTTGTTATTTGTAAGTACCACTATAGACTCTACCCTAAAACTAACTTAGTTTTGGTAGATAAAAGAGAGAGAGAAAGAAATCATTGCATATGCTTTCCCCTAAATAAAATCCTCAGAATCCACCTATATTTAATAACCTTCAAGTGTCTTTCTGCACCAACACACAGAAAATATAGAGGACATAAAATGGAATTCAAATAAGGATAGTGGAGAAAGAGATAAGTGGAAATTTTTTCCTAAGCCTACTAAACCTTTCTATTATCACTATCACTCTAACAATTTCAACAAAAAGTCAATGTCTTTTGTTAAAAGTTACTACAATTTATTAAGTTATGTAGACATAAGGTTTAATATACCATTTCCTTCTAAATATAAATTTTCAATGCATTATAATGTAAATTGTTATACTCATATATATGTAGTATATATGTGGTATACGTATATACATATGCTATGACTATATGACATCATACCAATAATAGGTACAATTCTAAACAAATGAGGGATAGAAAAACCAGATGTGATGGCACAAACCTACAGTAGTCTCAACACTTGGGCAGCTGAGGTAGGAGGATCACGATTTTGAGTCTTGCATGGGCTATGTGAAGAGTCCCTGTCACAAAAAAATTAAGAACAGATGTTAAGTTCAACTAGGAAGTGATAAGACATAAAATATGAATATGCAGAATTCACTTTCTGTTGACACCTGGAAACTACATTCTTGCTAGATGGTTCTGCAAAGAGAAAGAAAATTAAGGCCTGAAAATATAAGGTTAGGCTTTCTAAAATATGTCTGTCTACTCTACTTTCCTAGCCTTTTCTCTACTTTCTTAGTCTTGAATAAATAAGCCACATATCCTACTTACTTATATTCAGTGGTAGAAACAGCATCCCCCCCAAACTCTCCTCCCTATTTTGCTATTCCCATATATGGGCATGCATGCCCAGGCAGTTCTTCTCAACCTGCAGGAGTTACTCATTCTCCTAACATCTAAGGTCATGTTCAAATGTATGTCTTCATTCCTACTAACTGCTTTGAAATATTGTCAGCATGTATTTCTTATGGTTACACACCGTTTAAATTTAAGCAGCTTTCTCTGCATTAAAACTCCGTGGCTTAGTAACTGTTTGACACTGAAGGAGTTACTTAACCCTCCATCTGCATTTCCTTTTCTCAAAGAAACATAATCATGAGTTTATTATCAAGAAAATGTAAGGTAGTGCCTAAGACACCTTAAACATTCCTATCAGCTATCCTTATTGCTGCTACTATCAAGAATCCACTACAGCCAGGTGTAGTGGCACATGACTTCGATCCCAGCATTTGGGAGGCAGAGGAAGGCAAATCTCTGAATTTGATGGCAGCCTGATTTACAGAGTAAGTTCTAGGCCATCCAGGGCTACACAGAGAAACCCTATCCTGAAAACAAAGAAATAAACAAACTAAAAAAATGAATCCACTGCTAAATCTAATACATCTGATTTTCTTTCTAACCTTGAGAAGCAAGTGCTACTCCTCTGTATTGAGGCAGAAGTGAGCACACATTTTTTTTCTTTTTTTCTCTTTTTGAAAAAATTCTCATCCTTTATCCATGTATCCCCTTGTTCAAACTCCCTTCCCCTCCTGCCCCTCCCAGTCACCCATTCCTCTCCCCCATCTCCTCATAAGCACATATTTTAAAAGTTTTTTTCTTTATTTGTTGTTTTTGTTTTCTTTTTAAAATTTATTTATTATGAATAAGGTCATATTTTTTATCCATGTATCCCCTTGTTCAAACTCCTTCCCCTCCTACCCCTCCCAGTCACTCTCTCTTCTCCCCATCACTTGTTTTTTCAACTAAGGTGAGAAATACAGGAAGTCTTGGGCTATAACATTGCTCATTATTATTGTTGTAGATCACTAACAGAACAATTAACCACATAATATTGCTGATTATTATAATATTCAGGAAAAATATGAATACAGGTTTAGGATTGGAGAGATGGTATTTGTTGTTCTTGAAGAGGACCTGGGTTCAGTTCCCAGCATCCACATGGTGGCTCAGAAACATCTGTAACTCCAATTCCAGGGATTCCAACATCTTCTGATCTCCATGAGCATCAAGCATAGTAAACACATATGCAGGCAAAACATTCAATACATAATGTCAATTCAAAGCCAAGAAATACTCATGAGACATATAATAACTTACAGAAATGAACCTTTTCCATGTTTTTAGATGCCATCAGAACATTTGCCTCCAAATTTCTAAATCATTGTTAAAATGACAATGCTTTTTGTATCTGAAAGGAAAATTTTGTTTCAGTAAACTCAAATTTCCTTTCTCAAATAAACAACCACCACCCCATTCATGTAAAGTAGTTCTCCTTAAAGATACTCTCTTCCTATTATTTTAGGACTATTTTTAAAATTGCAAGATTATAATGAAGCAATCATTTATTTTGGCACTATGAAGTAGAAAAATTTGACATTTTCATAAAAATGAAATTGCAGAAATAGTGGACAAATCCTTAATTATCCATGAAAAAATACTAAACACAAATATAAATACGTGTCATGTACAGAATCTAATAAAAGGCTTAATTCCTTTGAGGACACTTAGAAATTTAAGTCCTAGTAAAGAAGGAGGGGGTATAACTCTGTTACTTGATAAAATTCTTAAAGCAGTTTTACTTCTGGATGAGAAATAGAAGAGAAAAAGTGAAGGACAAATTGTAGTATGGAAACTGCATGCCACCACACTCAAAAAAAAAAAAAACACAAAAAAATAGTACTTGAGAGGTTCAATCTAATAAGGATTAAGGATTAACCAAAGGCATTGAGCTGGTTTTTGAAAATGTAGTTATTGTAGTAGATTAACACTCAGTAGCCTATGTTTTACTTTGAAATATCAGAATGTTGTGTATAGAGGTCAAGAGGATTTGAAAGTGGAGTCTCAAGGAAATAATAAACATCTCTATTGTTTTCAAATAAAATGTTCAATAATTCTGAGTATGTTTTCTTATATTTTAAAACATACAGTCTGTACACACCCACACATACTGGCAAGAGACAAAGTTCAAGGTTCGAGGTTCTGGTGATTCATGTAACCTTCAGTTCTATTGCAAATCCTCTCAAATGTAAATATAAACAACCCAAGAAGCCTGTATCTCAGCCACTCCAAAGCTAGAGAAGGAGGTTTCTACATTCAAATTCCTGAGCCCACACATCTGCCCTTTAGACTGCTGGTCTTTTTTTTCCTCCTGGGGTTGCCAGAACAGAGGTTCTTTCATTTAACATGAGGATGTATTCAAGCTTTCACCTCAGTTTACCCAATCCTCCTCAGATATGATAAAAACTGTTATTTTGAGTTAACAATTGGCAAATGAATAATGGAAGAAAATCATATCCTATAAAGAAGCAGCTGCCACATGTCCCTTTCCCCAGTCTTAAAGTGGGTTTTAGAAGGAAAATATTTTGAAGGTAAAGAAAAAGCCAAAATAAGAGCCAATGGGGGGCATGTCTCACACTACATTTAATAAAAACACCCACACACACCAAAAGAAGAAAGAAGAAAGAAAAAACAAAGAAAGAAAGAATGAGAAGAAACCATTTCTGTCATTGTTCCTGACTTTCTCCTATTTTCTTTTAATATTATAGGCCCTGCCTACATGCTCTCAAAATAATTGCATTACAGTGGTTTCACAATAATCTCAGTAGCTCAGTAGTCTTCCACTCCCTTCCAATCAGTACTCTCATCCTTTACACAAATGCAGTACTTCCTCTGAACTAGGTACTTAGCGCATAGTTGTTAAATGCCTCCTCTTGAAAGCCTGAAAGCCACTGGTTTTTGTTGTTGTTCTTATTGTTGTCTTATTTTACTTAACTTCACCTAACCTTAAAATACATAAACCAATTATCTTCTCCCATATACTTAAAATCGGTAGGGTTTTTTTTTCTTTCTTTTTTTTTTTTTTTTTTAAAGAAATGAAATATGGCACTAATGTCTCAAGGCAAACAAAGCTAACTCCACGGGGGAAAAAATGAAATCGACGCAACAATGGAAAAAAGGAAAGAAGGGGGAGGGTGTGTAGAGGGCGATGCTTGCATCTTTAAGGAGAAGCTTTCAGTGAAACTTCTGCTGTTTAACGGTTCTGGGACAGAGGAGGACTAGTTAGTGTGTTGGAAAACAACAAAAGTGGGCTCCCACTCTCCTTACCGCTGTAGAGCCAGAAGAAGATGCAATATATACATGGATCACCATCCTGGAAACAAGAGCTTGTTGTTGGTCGCTGGAGTCTTGAAAAGGGCTGAGAAACAGCTGCAGCAACGACTGGAACAGAGCAAGGGGCCAAACAGAGGTTGAAAGAGAAGGATGGGGGAAGGTTGCAGGAGAACTGGCCAGAGCCCCGCCTCCAGCAGTGGCTGCTTTCAGTGTGCTTCCAGGACTGCAATCCCAGCTTCAAACCCTGGAAGGCTCAGGCTCATTTGCATCATTTCTAAATTGGGTTTTTTTTTTTTTTTTTTTTTTTAACACAGAATCTCGAACAGCACCGCGAGATCTGTTGAAACAATTCTTTTTGACTATTCCCTCTCCTGGAAGGGGGAGAGGGAGAAATAAAATCTGGGGGCGGAGAAAAGGGATCCCTGAATTGCACTCGGTGAGAATAAAGGACCCTTTCCCATGGCCACCAGAAGTTTTGCATGTTACTTCCTGTTCAGAAATGTATGCAAACATCATCGCTGAAAGCTAGCTTTGTATTTAATCCAGACACTAGTTTAATTTTTTAAAACCCTCGTTATCAAAGCCTTTACACAAGTTACACAAGTACTTTAAGATGTCTGTAATGAAGTGAGTGATTTTTTTTTAACCTTAGCTGGTGGCAGGAATTCAGTGTGTTCTGAAATGCTGTGGGATGTGGAGGAGGGCTGGAGAGAAGTTTCAAGTTTCCCTAAACCGGAAAGGATAGAATAGTGTTTCTTTTTGTTTGGGGTTTGGTTAAAATAGAAAACAGTTCTTCAGTGGGAATTTACAGGAGATATAATCGACAACTCTAGAATAAAGGAGGAAATTACAGAGGAAAAAAATATCTGAAAAGACACTGAAAGAACTTTGTGCCCTTTGTGTCTCATGCCTGTAATCTCTGCTTTTGGAAGAGTAAAACATGATTGCCAAGACTTAGAAGCTAGACTATGCTGCAGGGTGAGAGTACTAAAAACTAAAACCAAATAAACAAAAAAGACTTTCTACAAATAATATTAAGTACGAGTAAATTAGAGTAATCTAGCCACCATTCTTATTTATCAACATCACAGCAACTGTTAATTTTACTTTGCGGATCATATGACAATTTTTATAACTACAAATCAAAATCTTAATCTATTTCTATGTAGTCAATAAACTACTGAAAGCAATGAATTATTCCTAGAAAATTGAATAAGTGGCATTAGCAGAGATTCTGGTAGGTCTCATCTATACCTTAGAGAAATGAGGCTAGACAAGTAGCTCCCTTATGGAATACACAAAGACCCAAGGTTTAACCTCTAGTACTACACACACACACACACACACACACACACACACACACGTAATAGATGACATATTCATCGTAGTAAAAATGAGCCAATAAATTGTTTTATAAATAAAATCTGCTGACTTTTAGTGATAAGACTTTAGGTACATTTTTAAGGGAGACTGTTACCAATATTTCTAAGGTAAAAATAATGAATATTGTTATATTATTAGACTTGTTCCTCATGACATTCACCAATCCTTAGGATAGATATTAAGACCATTCTAGAATGGTCATTTCTGCTTAATTCTTTTTTTTCCATTGAAATCACCCTGGATCACTTTCTTTTGTTATTTAGCTGGAAAACTTATAGTCAGTCTGAATAAACTAGGATGGATCAAAGAGTTTTCAAATAGCACATGTAATTTATCCCTGTAGAAAATAATGACAAACAATTGTTGACACATTTCAACAATTAAAAATAAACTCATATTCAAAAAAATTTTAGAAAACATTGAATACCATAACATGTGCACATAGTTCCTGGTACTGGACTAAGATTATTTGTGTTCAGAAGTTCCAAGCCAGCACAGACAACATAATGAGACTTTGTCTCTTAATTGAGCACAGCCCTATTATCTAAAGATAATTCCTACCATGTGACTTATCAGTCTTCAGGCAGAGGGGATAAGGCAGAGCACAGGAAGTTGAATATAAAGTATGGATTAATTTTTTTTATTTATTATAAAATGTATCTTGTAAAATTTTACCTACAAAAATAAATTTATGAAATTCTCCATGTTAGAAAATATAATCTTGAATGGTTTATGTATTTCAAATTTATAGGCATACCAAAAGTTATAAAAACAATTGTCTGTCCTGGCTAGCTTTTTGCCAGCTTGATCCAATCTAGATTTATCTGGGAAAAGGTACCTCAAGTGAGGAAATACCTTCATCAGATTGCCTGTAGAGAAGTCTGGACAGTATTTTCTTGATTAAAAATTGCTTTGGGAAAGCCCAGCTCATTGGTGGACAGTGCTACCCCTGGGCTGGTGATCCCAGGTGCTCTGTGAGCAGGCTCAACAAGCCATGGGGAGCAAGCCCTTAAGCAGCACTCTTCCATGGTCTGTGTATCAATCAGCTCCTGCCTCTAGGTTCTGCCTTGAGTTTCTGCCTTGGCTTCTGTCCACGATAGACTGTTACCTGACAATATAAGATGAAAAAAATCCTTTCCTCTCTAAGCTGCTTTGGTCATAATCTTTATCACAACAATGGAAACCTAAGACAACAGTTCTCTATTATTGAACATATTGCTTGTTTTCAATTATTCTGTAATGTAGTGATGCTATAGTATTTATCAATAAATGTTTGTCTACCTCGCTAATAATTTCTTGGGAAGTTTACAATGCTTTGGCTCAGCTGGTAAAAAGCCTCACTCCTAAAAAAAAGTTTGCTTCAGGAACTCACAGGGAAGGACAGAACTGATTCCTAAAAATTGTCCTTTAATCACCACATACACACAATGGCACATGTGTAACCATGTAAACATGAACACACCCCCCACCCACACACATATCATGCACATCATTCACACATAATAATAATGACAATAATAATAACAATTTTAAAAAATTATTTAGTGCAGAACTGCTGGTAAACTGAATATATACTGGAGATTCTAGATACAATGTAATATATATAATGTTATAAATATATATACATATATGCCCAATTTCACAAGTGACGAATGGAAAAAGAATGCTAATTGAAAAATTACCTAATGTTACCCTAATCATGATTGTGGAGATTTGAACTAAATCCTTATGTTTAGGTTGCAGAGAATCATCTGAATTTAACACCTTTATATTTATCTATTTGTATTTAGTGAGTGTGCAGGAGTGTGTGTGTGTGTGTGTGTGTGTGTATGTGTGTGTGTGTACATTACTGTGTGTTTCTTATGAATTATGGCCTGTACTCACAGGAGGTCTTAGGAAAAGCTGTAGGTGTCAGTTCTCTCCTGCTACACTGTGTGATCCAAGAGTAAAATTTAAGTCAGCAAAGTCCACCTGTAGACCTCCTATGTGTTCAGGCCAGAAGGAGGCTGGTGGTCATTCAGAGCTTCTTTGGCCAACAAGGTCAAAATTTGGACCAAGTAAAAAATAACATTTTCTAGAACTAGCAAGATGGTTCAGGGTGTAAAGGGGTTTGTCGCCAAGACTGGTGACTTGAATTTGATCCCTGGGATTCACATGGTGGAAGTAAAGACAAGACTCCTGACCTTCACTCCCATCGTATGGCTTGTGTATGTGCTTACATGTACATACTTATAGGCATACACAGAGAAAGTGAAAAAACAGAGAGAGACAGAGACTTAATAAACAAACAAGTAAATATAAAAATATAAAATAGTTTTTCCCCAGGGTTTATATGTATAAAGATGAATCTTCCTGAACTTTCTAATCTTCAGTAGGATGTGAATGTATATAAATGATCTCTGCTTGAAAAGGAAGAGGTGCTGTCCTGAAAAGACCACCAGTTCAGGCAATGGAATGGGAAGAACATTCAGGGGAGAAGATCAAATTAAAAGGAGAATCATCTCAGTAGGAAGTTGTGGACTTCCAAGTTAGTATAGAGAATACTTTCTAGTAGGAGTGATAAAATGAAATTTGGAATACAAGATGGACTCTCCAGATGGGCAGTTTCCTCTAGTTCTTATCCTAGACCAACTTAACAAATTATATTTTGCAGGCATTATTGAGCTTCTTCTCTGTGGAACTCTACTTCATGAGAGAGATCTTCAATTTGAATGCTTTAAAAAAATCTACTTCCTACAAGCACATGCTGTAACCCCTAATTCTACCACAGCATGGTGAGACCACTAAAATTGTCTGCGTATACACTCGCAATTGCTCCAACAATCCAGGACAGAAAACCAAAGTACATAGTTTGGGGAATATTGTGCTCTTGACCATTGCCACCTGGGGATCCCCTACTCCAGCAAATGGAATTTAGAATCATCTTGTCAGGACAGAGGACAGTTTTCTTCTACATGCCTCTCCTCCTACAAACATCCCTTGATTTACCTAATCTAAGACAGTCTGTACTTTTCCAGCACAGGGTTGGGTATTTCTCTACTCTAAATTCCATTTGCATATTTTGGTTACTGTAGAATAATAGTCTGAAAACAACCTTTTCCCCTGAATGTTCTTCCCATTCCATTGTCTGAACTGGTGGTCTTTTCAGGACAGCACTTCTTCCTTTTCAAGCAGAAACCATTTATATACATTCACATCCTACTCAAGATTAGAAATTCTGAGACTCATCTGTATACACAGAAACCCTGTGAAAAAGAAAACCTTTTCTCCTTTTTATATTGTTTATTGAGTGTCTGCCTCTGTCTATATCTGTCTTGTGTGTGTGTGTGTGTGTGTGTGTGTGTGTACGTGTGTGTGTGTTCGTACATGTGTATGTAAGCACACACACATGTCATGTCATGGGAGTGGAGGTCAGGGCAAATTCACTTCCCTGTGTAGTCCAGGTTGCCCTTTCCACCACATGAAAGCCCAAGGATCAAATTCAGGTCACCAGTCTTGGTGACAAATCCCTTTACCCACTGAACCATCTTGCTAGTTCTAGAAAATGTTATTTTCTTAGTTGGTCCAAACATTTGACCTCATGGGCAGAAGAAGCTCTAAATCATCTCTGATCTCTGACCTCTGACCTCCTTGTAACTGCAGTTATTTTCTCTTTTCCTTTCTCTCTTTGCCTTCTTCCATCCATCCTTCCCTCCCTCTCTCTTTTTCTTCCTTCTTTCTCTCCTTCTATTCTTTCTCCCTTCCTGTCTCCCTCAGTCTCTCCTTCCTTCCTTTTTTTTCCTTCTTTTTAAAAAATTACTTTGATGAAGCTGAAGTGATGGCTTGACATTAAGAGCATTGACTATTCTTCCAGAGGACACAGGTTCAATTCCCAACTCACAACACTCTAATTCCAATTGTAGGGTGTCTGATGCTCTCTTCTGGGCACCATAAGCACTGCATGCAAAACACCCCAAAACATAAAATAATAATAATAAAATCTCAAAAAGTATTTTGAGGGCAACCTGAGCTACACAGGGAGGTGCATTTGTCTTGTGTTAGAGTTATTTTTATTTTATGTATATGGGCATTTTGTCTCCCTGTCTGCCTGTTTGCTTGTATGTGCATTATCTGCATGTCAGATGCCTTCAGATTCCAAAAGAGAAAATCTAATACTCTGGACCTTGTGTCACACACTCCAAGTGGAGCCAAGTGTTTGCTGAAAATTTAACCTGGGTCTTCTGCCAGAAAAGCCACTGCTCTTAACCACTAGAGCAACTCTCCAGGCCATATTCCCTTTCTAGAATGGAGTATGGAATTTTCCTGGCCCCCACAGCCACTAGACATGAACAAAATGGATAGACATAGTACAGACAAAATAGCCATACATATTAAAATGAATAATTTAAAATATACATTTGTATTTACTCTTTGAGAATTCTATACATGAATACAGTGTATTTTCATCATATCCACCTACTACTCTCCTTTCTAACTTCTCACAAACCCTCCCCACCACATTTCCTTCTCACTCAGTCCAATTAGTAC
Organism: Sigmodon hispidus; assembly: GCA_004025045.1. NCBI lineage: Eukaryota > Metazoa > Chordata > Mammalia > Rodentia > Cricetidae > Sigmodon > Sigmodon hispidus. The sequence continues at coordinate 50,548 of PVIH01009937.1, read as the reverse complement.
TCCTAATATGTGGATGGGGTAAGACTTCCCACTAGAGCATAGGAATCCTATTAGAAGCCACAGTCTTGAAGAGAATTTACTCTCAATTGCTTTCTTTAAGAAAAAAATTCCAAGAAACCCACTTCTTTCTTGTTTAGGTCTTTAGTGTTTTTAACTTTTATTATACTTTTATTTATTTTGTGTGTGCATTATGTGGGCATGCAAAAACTTGTGAGAGACAGTTCTCTCTTTCTACCATGTGGACTCTGGGGATGGAACCCAGGTTATTAGGCTTGGTGGCAGGTATGTTTTTACCTGCTGAGTCATTTCACCAGCCACCAATCTTTGTTATTTTTGTGTGTTTATTTTGATAAAATGACTCTATGTAATCCTAGATAGCCTGGAATAGATTGTGTAAATCACGTTGTGAGTTGTCACAGAAGTCACAGAAATTTGCTTACTTCTGTGCCCAAAGTGCTGAAACTGAAGGTGTGCACCACCACACCCACTTTACCTTTGATATTTTAAAGAAGATTTTTTAAAAATATCCTTTAATGTTTGGAATTGCCTTTATCGAATGTTGTTCTAAGATATAGAAACCAGAAAATTAGAAAGACATCACTGAGACATGAGAATCTTAACACATGGGTGATATACAATACAGGTAGTATGAAGGAGAATATAGGGGAAAGAGGTTTAATCAAGTGTGGAAGTAGATAGATGGGTATCATAGGGGAAGAAATAACTAACACTAAGGACATTTGAAAAGTCTATTTGAAAATGTGTATATATATGACTTTATGGAATATACTCTCTCATATATATATATATATATGTATATATATATATATATGTTTTAGATAACCACTCCCTAGTATTGTTGGTTAAGAGGTATACCAGAGGCCTCTCCCACAATCTATTGCCATTGCTCCAGATTGCCTATCACAACTTGATGGTAGGTAAACCCATTTTGCTGAAGACACCACACACCTTGGTCACAGGATATGCACCACTCATGCTTGCACAGAACAGGAAGATTTCTTCTTGTTGGACAGCAATTGTAGTACCAGAAGATGTTAGGTAGATTACAGAGTAGAAGATATCATCAACAGCCTTACCCAACTATGAACCCTATGGACTGCAGTAATAACCAGCACGACAATGTATGTGCACATGTACAGTAATGATATGAATGTTACGGTGTTATTAAACATCTTTCTGATTGGATTTAGATCCAACTTGACAGGAAGATAGTCATGAGTAATCTGAGCAAGAATTCATGCTTGGGGAGTTCATAGGCCCCAGGGGTGAACCTATTCTCATTTTCCTAAATGAGAATTGTAGCTAAAGATTTCTGGTCCCATTGGACCAGAGATCCAGACTTGCCTGCCGCTTCAGCCCCCCCCCCCCCCGCCCAAATGACTCAGCCGCTTATATTAATTTCTACTTGACCTATGTCTCTGACACATTGCTAGCTAACTTTTTCATCTTAA
>PVIH01009937.1:0-48976 GCA_004025045.1 Sigmodon hispidus | reverse complement strand
TCTCTCTCTCTCTCTCTCTCCCACCCTCCTCCGATTTCCCTGCTGACCTATGGTGCCTTATATGGCCAAAACATTTTCTTTATTTAAAGAATGATAGTCACAGCATAAAGAAACACATTCCCACATCAGAGAATAATATCAATGTTTCTTGTAAATACATGTCTCTCTAGGCCCTTAGATCAGTGCATCTCAGTCATAATCAAATATGTTTCTTTGTGCACAGTCTAGTGGCTAACACAAATTCTCAACTGGTCAAAGTGAAGAGAATAATTATGTAGTGGGATTTAAGTGTTATTTAAAGAAACTTAGAGTCATAGCTCCTGAATATCAAGACCTCTATGGGACATAACCAGAACCAATTGAGACCCAGAGAACACAGACCTTCTTTTCTATTTTGTTCCTGCATTCTCTGAGAGCAGTTCAACAGCCCAGCATGAGACAGCTCCACTCTCCAAACATTGTCTTAAGGTTCTATTTGTATCATAAGTGTTTATATACCCCTCAATATATTAATCCTCAAATATTAATCCTTTATATACTATATTACAAATAAATATTTCTACAATATCTGGAACCCAACATGGGGCCCAAACCCTTGACCTTGAGATTAATAAATATTTCTACAATATAAGTGTCTAATCTTAAATGGGACATCTATATTATACCCTCTCTTTCTGTGGTTGTTTAAATGATAAATATCCCCATCATCTCAGGCATTGAAACACTTAGTCCCCAGTTGTTGGTGATGTTTGGGGAGGTTTAGGAGATGTTACTGTGCTGGAGGAAGTATAGCACTGGAGGCTGGTCTTTGGCATTAGAAAGCCCCAAGAAGCTGATTCCCTCTGGAGGCAGCAGTGTTGGCAGTCACTGGATACTGCACTTTGAGTCAGTTCACCCAAACATCTACCCCATTTATGAGCTGTTAGAGGATGTTGTGTAAGGAGCCTTCAGAACAAAAACTACAATATCACCATGACTCTGGCAACAGCAAGATATCCACAAGTCAATGGTCTAGTGTTTATCTTGTTTTGGGGACCAGAAACCTTGAACCAGGCCAATGACTCGTCGCAATGAATATTTGCACACAAGCCTGTATGGGATGAACAGAGAGAGAGAGAGAGAGAGAGAGAGAGAGATACTGTAGTTTTTAATGCCACTAGGACAAATGAATAGTCAGTGGAAAGATGGGAAAGAGGGAGGAACAGAGCAGTGACTGAGTAGTAAAGGGTTATGAGAGAAGCCTATGGTGGATAGAGGACCATACCATTTGCCCAGTAGGGCAGTGTGCAGCAGCCTGGAGCCTGCATTTGATTCAGCTCTCCAACACGCCACCCAGAAAGCTGTACGATCACCCTGGTTCTGAGCAATGACAGGGTGTACAAGATGACATTTTCTGGTTTAGACCTCCTCGATGGGACCCTATGATCTGTGCTCTCTGGGTTCACAAGGGTTTGGGTAGGCACTGTGGGGGTAGCCATAGCTGTTGCAACTCCATTCACCACACTTGGCTGCTGGGGGACACCCTGGTTGGGCAAATGAGCTCAACTCTGGCATAAACTTGTGCTAGAGGGAAGTATACCCTGCTTAGTCTTGGGGGAATAATTACCCATTCCTGGGACAGCTTGTCTTTACCTGTATTGTTTTATCATGGATGTCTTATGTAAACTGCTTCTTGTGCTTGAAAACCTTCCAGAAACTCCTTAACACACAATTAGGCTTTCTGCCAATAGCTTTTTCTTTGGAACTCTGGCTTGATGCAAATCTTGCTACATTTGACTTTGAGTAATGCAGACAAATCTCTTCCTCAACCTTACCTTTTTTTTACTCCTTCTAGTTTTATTTCCTACTTTCAGACATTCTTTATGTGCTGCTCCTTAGACCCACCAAAGCCTTTCTCACTTTATAAAGAGCTCTCCCCAAAAAAGGTCTAAGTAAAGTCACTAAAGCTCCCTATCAGTCTCCAGGTTCTTACTCTCTCCCAAGGCTATGGTAAACACTACCCTATCTGACCCGGTGAATGGGGAATCATATATGGCTTTTCTTTTACCTAGTTCCCTGTAGCTTCTCTCCCTACTCTGTGTTCCCCAAGTCCCTGATATTTATAGGGTCTTCAGATGGAGATAACAAAATGTTACTGAGGGTTCTGTTAAGCCATCTCATCAAGAACTGGTTTCTATTAGATTGTCTCAGGTTATGCCTTAGAGAATAGTGATTGGTTTTTTTGTTTGTTTGTTTGTTTGTTTTTTGTTTTTTTGTTTTTTGGGGTTTTTTTGTTTTGTTTTGTTTTGTTTTGTTTTGTTTTGTTTTGTTTTTTGCTGCCTCCACAACAGTTAGACCAATTTCATCTGCTTCCATGTTCCACAGACTCACTAGGCAGGCTGTGATATGCTTAAAAGTCTTATCCATCAGGCTGGAGACATGGCTCAGAGGTTAAGAAAGATGGCTGCTCTTCCAGAGGACCCAGTTATGGCAGCTAACAACTATCTGTAAGCCCAGTTTCAGGGGATCTAACACCCTCCTCCGGCTGCTGCGGACACCACACACATGTGGTGCACAGACATTCATGTAGACAAAACACCCACACACATAAAAATAAGAATAAGTAAAGCTCTCCCTCCTCCCATTCCATCAGTTAAAGTGCTGAATGTTCATTCCCTGGTTACCACAGTTTCTTGTACTGGACTGTTGTTAAGGCTCCTATCTGCATGATGGATCACAGATCTCTTTACCTCTCTTCTTTTCTCTCTCCTCTCCTCTCCCCTCACTTCCACTCCCCCCATAGACATTGAACCTGAAGAATATCATCTATCCCTTGAACCTTGTTCTCCTCCCCCCCAACTCTGATTCTTTCCAAGTTCTAAAGGCTTTTGAGCATAGATTTAAAGTGTACTCCTTTCCCTCCAGCCTCCAATCTTTAACAAACAACAAAGACACCTCTCTTAGTTAAGGTTGCCATTGCTGTGATGAAACACCATGGTCAAAACCAATTTGAGAGAAAATGGTTTATTTGGCTTATACTTCTACAGCACTGTTCATTATCAAAGGAAGTCAGGGCAAGAACCTGGCAGCCGAAGCTGATGCAGAGGCTGCTTACTGTCTTGCTTCTCATGGCTTGTTTAACCTGCTTTCTTATAGAACCCAGGACCACCAGTCCAAGAATGGCACCAACCATCAATGGGCTGAGCCCTTCCCCATCAATCACTAATTAAGAAAATGCCTTACAGGCTTGTAGTCCTCTCAGATGACTATAGATTGTGTCAAATTGACATAAAAATAACCAGCACAACACCTCTATCTTATTCTTTCATTTATCCAGTGTGGTTGCTAGAACAGAGACTAACACAAAGGATGCTAGTTTCAACTCCCTTTCTTGCTGCAATTTCTCCTTTAAACAAACAAGTTCCTGCTTGACCACCATCTAGGCCTCAGGCACATCTCTTAGTATACACAGCAGTGGCTAGGCAATCTCTGATGCTACTTGCCTATAATCTCTTTTTTTTTTATTTTTTTCTTTATTTTGTATTTATCAAAAAAAACACAGTAAAAAGAATTTAAAATGTGGAAGAGTTAACAATAACTATACAGAGGATAAGAATCATAAGCATGGCTTATCAAGGGTGGAAATACAAATAAGATTGCTACACATATATTTTCTTTGTGTTCATCTTTCCCTCTGAATTTTTTTTCCATCCCTGTATATCTTTATTCAAGGTCTCTTCCCCCTCCCAACACATCTGGTCATTTTTCTTCTCTGCAACTCCCCATCCCCTCCCTGGGCAGGGAGCAGACAGTCCTATGGTCCCACTGACCCAATAATGCTTAGATCTCAACCTGTGATCGCGACTCCCAAAGACTGCAAAATTGTTCATAAACATCCAACTGTTCTCAGAGCATGTCTGTACTGACCATGCAGGCATGCTACCCCATACCACCTAGATAAATGAAGACTATCTGTCATCCTGGCCTAATCACCAGAGACCTCTTAACCTTGATGATTCAGCCTTAGTTGCTCATCTCACTACTCATAACAAAAAAAGCAAAGGCATATTAACACTCATTGTAAGGCTGTATTGAAATTTCTTCTGAGGGTACTCCCCCTTCAGGCTGTTCTGTCTCAGCCACATGCCTTGCTAACCATAGTCAGGACTCTGAAGTCACTACTCTGAAACTTGTCTTTGGGTCCATCCTGTCCCTGTTTGGGTGTCAAGTGTTATGAAATAGGCATTTCCTGGGGATAGTCAGCACACTCTTGTCTTCTGACTTCACAAAGGAAGCCTGCAACTGGCCAAAATAATGATTACACAAATGTCTAATTTGTTTAACCAATGAGTTTTGGGTTTTTTTTTTCTTTACTAACAAGAGTAGGGGTGAAAGGTTACTTACAAGGAGCAGGAATGACTCCAAAGCAGCTGCACTACCAGAAAAGCACCTCAGCAAGGAAGGTGACTCCCAAAGCTGCATCCCTGGAGCTCTCCCAAGAGCCTACAGGCACCTTTCTTCCATTCTGTAGTCTGCCTGCTCAGAGTCTCCTTGCTTCCTCCACTGCTACAACTGTTTTTCTTCTTATTTACTGCTAGTTAGGAGCCCTCCAGGACACTCTAAGTACCTGTGTTCCATCCCCCACATGACACAAGACCCTTTTGTTTACCTCCTGTTTGCCTCCTGAGACTACTGAGCTGTCCTTTTCTTCCTTGACCAAATGTCTTAATTTGGATGAAATGTCACAACTGGGAGGACATGCCATACAACAACACAGACAACTCACAGCAGCTGTGATTACCTTCCAGACACCTACACAGAGTCAAGGTAGTCAATATCCTAACAGCAATGGTACAAGATTTCATAAACTTTCCCTTTGAGGAGCTACTGACAGGCCAATGGCGTCCCTGGGAAGGACAATATTTTAGCGGTGTGGTCTCTGGTAGTTTGATCATATTCCAGTGCATAGCCCTGTACTTAGGAGTATAAATGCTTAGCACCAATTGTATTCAGTGGATTATTTTTTAAAGTGATGAGGTCATGATGTGAGAGGGGGAAATGGATAGGAGGTGAATATGATCAAGTATATTGTATGAAATTCTCAAGAAGCAATAAAATATTACATTCAATAAAGAACAATATGTATATTTTTAAGAGTTGTATAGCTCTAGTAGGCTACGGAACTATAATTATGACACCTCATGAAAGCATTCCAAAGAATGCTTTAAAGTACTAAAACCGTCTTGGGTAAACTGGTCTCTGGTCAATCAAACAAGCCATAAATTCCTAGAGTAATCTGGTGCCATAGACCCCTAAAGTAAACTGATCTCTGGACCAGTCATAAATTCCTATACCATGTGTCCCTGACCTAAAGGTTATGAGAACTGCCCAATCATTTAACTGCTATCTCTCCACTTCTGTAAACAACACTTGGTTGCTGCAGATGTCCAGGGCTGCCTTTCTGTCTATGTCACAATTAAAGTTTTTGCCTTTAAAATCTTGAACAAACTGGAGATCAAAGCTGCTTCTCACTATTTTGCCTGGGACAGCTCAGCCTGTGGTAAATAAAGAATCCATATGATTTATTCAGGTATCTTCAGAGTTTTTGTATTCAGGTACCCCATAACATAGTGTTGTTTTTAAATTGAAATTTTGGTGGGGCTTGAGAGATTACTCAGTGGGTAATAGAACTTTCTGGGCAAACATGGGGACCTGAGTTCTGATCCAAGTACCTATGCCTTAAAAAAGAATCCTGAAGGGGCCACACTCCTCTGTATTCTCTGTATTGTGGGAGATAGAATATATCAGACATATATAGGATTATATCTAAGTAGAATTGTGTATACACTTGCATTTTATGTGTTCAATACATTGGTTGTTTCAAAATAAAAAATATCTTGGGGTCTTCAAAAAACGCTTAATTGTTGCATTTATCATGGGCAATGTCATTCTCAAAACCTGATGTCCATTTTCTTGCCTTCCCTGAAAGATGGAGGGCAAGAAATATGACACACACGCATCAATTTGTAAATATTTAAATCACAGCCCACATCCCCTACACCCCCATACCTTAAATTTTGATGGACTTCCTCTTGTTCTTGCCAACTGTCAATAACGCGAATATCAACAGTGAAGCTCTTGATAAAATATTGAAGTAATTCTTATCTTTTATTACCCACCTGGAATGAGGTGATGTGCAACAGAAGAAAGTAGCCTTAGGACATTTCCAGAAAAGTGTTGGGTTCAGGGTTCTGACCACATACAAATTGCGATACATTGGTACGATCACTAGAGGGCACCACTGGCCCGTGGAAGAGAAATGTCTGGCATTTAGAAAAGCAGAAATTTTTCAAGAATTTTCCAGCTCTGCACAGAATTTCAACAGAAGGATAGAGTGTCATACTATCCATTGTCCCAGAGTAGTTACAATGAAGGATCTCAGAAAATAATACGATTTCAGGCAAAATCAACAACAGTTTTCAAAACATTCTGATACTTGGTTCAATCTTCTTTTGTCAAATCCCATAGATTCCACAAAAGGAAAGGTCAATTCAGTTACCACAAGAAGAATTAACTAACACCATGCTGGAGAATCATTTCTTAGGTTTTATTTCTTCCAAAGAGTCCGGTTTGAGTTCCCTCCCCCCATCTCACACACTTTATAGAATGATTTTGACTTTCTAATTTATTTTATTTGGCTATGTCTTAGTTAGGGTTTCTATTGATACACCATACCATGGCCAAAAGACAAGTTGAGGTGGAAAGGGCTTATTTGGCTTACATTTCCATATTGCTGTTCATTATTGAAGGAAGACAGGAAAGGATCTCAAACAGGGCAGGAAGTTGGGGAACAGGAGCTGTTACGGAGGTCATGGAGGGGTGCTGCTTACTCCTATGCCTTACTCAGTCTGCTTTCTTATAAAATCTGGGACCACCAGCCCAGGCAGAGAAAGTACCACCTATCATAGGATGAGCCCTTCTGCACTGATCACTAAACGAGAAAAGGCTTACAGCTGGATCATATGGGGGCATTTTCTCAATTGAGGTTCCCTATTTTCAGAACTCTAGCTTGGCCGAGCTGACATAAAACTAGCCAGAACAAGTTACTACTACAGAATTGTATGATTTTTCAAAAATAAAACAGTATACTTGAGCTTATGGTGAAGGAGGTTGATAAATTTTCAGTTATAATTGTTTTTTATATATATTTTCCTGATTTTTTTTACCAGGAATATTAGTCAAAAGTCTTCTTATTAGATACCTTGGTCTTTAATACCTTGAAAAAAAATTCTATTTTCTAAATAGAATAATTCATGTTTAGTCTTTCCCAAGACTTCCCATACACATCCCCATTTTTATATTGTTATATATTGTTAATGTAGTGATCAAGTTTATAGACTAGAAATCAGGTTCTGAATCCTAGATTTTGCAATTGTCTTATAACATTGAGCTAGATTTAATTATTCTAAAGTTCAGCTTCTTCTTTTTGTGAAGAATGGTCATGATATTACCCAACTCCTAAAATCATAAGGATATAAGATCATATATGTAACAATTTAGCACAGGTTAAATAATTCTGTAAGTAACACATTTATTTATTGATATGACCTTATTAAGTAAAAGCTGTTTATAAAGTTGACTGTGATTTTCTATCATCTGTTTAGCAATAAACTTTGTGGAAAAGTGAAAGATATAATAAAATTTACTAAGAAAAACATATAAACCGATTTGTACAATCATGTGAATGCATTTCTAATATATAGTAATAGGTTATCTAATGCAATAGTAGGTTTCTCCACTGATACAGTAAACCAGATCAAGACAAATTGAAAAAGTAAAAGAATAGGTTAATTTAAGCAAAGCAACTCCTGGGTTAGCCCTCCAGCATCAGAGTCAAGCAGCTGGACTAAAGCAGTCAGCATATATACCCTGTAGGTGAGGGGTAATGATATGTCCTCCACAGTTGGGCTTGTACCCGAGTATGGTCAAAAGCTGACTACTTTAGGCAGGGTTTTGGGCTATTGGCAACTTCAGGGGAAAAGCTTCCTTAGCTGCCAAGAATTCAAAACTGGGCTTTTAGCACCTTTTCTTTGTTGGACATTCTCTGAGAGGGTGGGGTTTAGAGAGAGAGGAATGGAGGTTTCAGGATCAAGCAGGCATGAGATGGAGATGCCAGTCAAATATAGTATTCAATATATTTTAGAAGGAAATAGATATATAATTATTTTGATAATAGCAAATGTTTTGTAAAAATTACAAATTGCTACACTTAAATGAGGGAAACACTATTAATATCATCTTGGTTCAGAAAGCAGACATTCAATGTTGAGTTATTTTCCCAAGATCTTTTACATAATACACAGCTGAGTGAGTATGCAAGGGATTTACAACCAATTTACTTTTACCCCTTTTATCAAAAATAGATTTTTTTCTCACATAATATATTCTGATAACAGTTTCCCCTCCCTCTACTCTTCCCAAGAGAAGGCAAAGAAACAGAAATCCACTTGTTTGTACACTCAGGAATCCTATAAAAACACTAAACTGGAAGCCATGATATATACATGTAAAGGACCTGGTACAGAACCATGCATGCCCTGTATGTGCAGTCTTTGTGAGTTCAAATGAACTTTTGTCATGCTTATTTAGAAGGCCTGTTCTCCTGATGTCCTGCATCCCCTCTGGCTCTTACATTCTCTCAGTCTTCTCTTCTGCAAGGTTACCTGAACCCTGAGGTGAGAAATCTGATGAAAACATCCTGTTTAGAGCTGAGTGTTGCAAAGTCTCTCACTCTCTTTGGAATGTCTGGCTTCCGGTCTCTTCATTTGCTCCCAAGTGGTGCTTGAGGAGATTTCTCTGATGATGGCTGACCAAGGCCCTAATCTGAGTATGGCAGAATGTCATTAGGAGTCATTTTATTGCATTTTTGAACAGTAACTAGAAATTGGTTTCAATTTTACCTTTGGTCCAGGTTCTTGATCATCTAAGCAGTATAGGGTATGGGAACCTTAAATCTTTCCCAAGGTATTGGTTACTCTCACAAGCTTTGTGTCCCCGTTGCACTAGCATATCCTTAATTAAGATACCATTGTAGATTAAAGCATTTGTGGCTAAGTTGGTGTTTATATTCCTTTTTTTTTTTGAAAGTATACAGAGTACCTTCTTGTACCAAAGATGCTAGAACATAGGAGTGAAAGCTCTATGTAGGTACAAGCTTGACATTTCCATGTTCAATGAGTTGTGCAAATATTATCTTCAGCAATGGGCCTTGCCATTGGTTTGTGGTAAGCAAAGTATCGTCTAAGCAACAGCCTGGGTGGTTTCGAGATTCCCAAGTCATCCCTTTGCCCAAATCCATTAGATGCAACCCAATATCTGGACGTAAAACTTCACTTGGTGACAAGAGATAGCTTCTGTCTCCCTCATTTAAAAATTTCATTTTAATCACCTTCATATTTGTATATAATTTAAGAAGCTTTTACTATATTAGGCTACTACCTAATACTACCTCTCAAATGGTCCTTAATTTTAGCTGTTTCTCCCAGTATTCCCTCCCCATCTTCCTTTCTCACCTCTCCACTTGATTCTTTTTTTCCACACACACTCCTCACCCATTCATAACTACCTATTCTATTTCCATTTCCTAGGGAGATCTACCTGTCCTTTCTAGTTCCTTACTCTATACCAAACCTCTGTTGTTCTGTGGATTGGAGCTTGGTTATCATTGACTTAACAGCTAATAATTCATAGAATAATAAACACTGAAAATAGCTTTAAAAGTATAATCCTTTATAAAAATGTAAAGAAAACATTTCAAGTTACCATGAGGAGCAACATGTACTTTCTCATATGTCCATTGCCATCCTGATACTTTCTTTCATTTAGGAACAGGCATGATGCCAACATACCTGTAATGATAGTGCATGAAAGATTGAAACAGGAAGAGCACTAGTTCAAGACCAGAATAGGAGGATCAAAGCTAGCCTGGGCCACATAAATAATAGTTGTGTCAAAAAACATGAATGAGGGCTGGAGAGATGGCTCAGAGTTTAAGAGCACTGACTGTTCTTCCAGAGGTCCTGAGTTCAATTCCCAGCAACCACATGGTGGTTCACAACCATCTATGATGACATCTGGTACCCTCTTCTGTATACTGTATACATAATAAATAAATAAATGAATCTTTAAAAAAACATGAATGAATGAACAAAGAAAATATTGGTTTAGAACCGTTCACTATTTTTATCTCTGTATGTTCTCAAACACTGAAAAATGTTTTATTTATCTGTAACTACGTGTATTAGCTATTTTTCTCTTTGCTATGGTGAAATAATGCACAAATTTACAGCAGAAATGATTCTAGTCATGGTATGGGATGCATAATGCTTGGACTCCTGTCATTGGATGAATCAGATAAAGCAGAACTGAACTGTATTTTTAAAACAGTGTCATGCTTTGTGAAATATTGTCTTTAATTTTAAGTTTGTTCTCTCTCTCTCTTTCTCTCTCTCTCTCTCTCTCTCTCTCTCTCTCTCTCTCACACACACACACACACACACACACACACACCAGTTTGAACTTTATTGTGAATCATAAAAGATGATATTTACTTACGAAAGCTCCTTACATTTTGCTCTGAAATCTAACTTGAATTGCATAAGGTATAAGGTTTAAAATCTTTTTTCAAACAGGCATACAATTATTCTGTAACTAATGCATGTGCACGCGTGCGCGCGCACGTGAGCACACACACACACACACACACATTTTCCTGTTGCTTTTGCAATATCTTTATTTCTAAAAGCAAATGATGATACATGTATAGGTCTATTTCAGGCCTCTGTGTTCTGTTCTATTTGCCTTCCTACCCTTGTGCCACACCATGTCATGTTAAATACTATAAAGCTACATATCTTGACATCTGACACAGCAAGTTCTCCTACCTTACTCACTCTTCAAATATCTTATATCTTTGTACTTCCTTTTACAAAATTATAATGTAAAAATACAATATAAAAATACAATTAAATTTTGCATGTTAACTTTTTAACACCTTTTCTAAACTCATACTAATTATCACATATATTTTGTATTTTTTGTATAGTCATATTTTTCATGAAAAATAGCACTTCTAGTTTTTTATTTCTAAGATTATCCTTTCATTTCCCTATCACAGTGAGACCTCTAAAATACTCATCGTTCCTCTTGCCACTGTGTATCAAAATAACTCCAAAAGTTGGAAATGTGAAAAAACCATTTTACTTTCATATTTTGTGGACCAGGAATTCAGCCAGGGGAGATTGATGTCAATGTAACTGAGGTCTCAGCTAGAAAGCCTTGAAACAGGGAGTCACTTAGTGGTTGGAAGTTCAAACCACCTGAAGGCTCCTTTATTCATTTACCTGATCCTTATCTTACAATATTTCAAACAGTGAGTTCAGTTGTAAATGTTAACTATGATGCATTGCATGCATGTGGTTTCATTATAGGCTTTCTAATGACATGGAGGCTTCAGAGTGTTGAGCCTGTCATACTTCAATTCACAGTACTACAAACAAGGAGCAAATTATGTCCCTTTTTATAACCTTCCCTCAAGAATTATATGGTATCAATTCTTCAAAGAGCCATGCTCCAGAAACAAGAAAAACAAGACTGAAATGTATATATACTCTGAAGACATGATGAGAAATTGAAACAGGAGGGAAGAGCTGTATCAATAATAAATAGCTGAGTAAACAATGACCCAATGAGTATAAAGCCATTATACTAATGTCTTATGAATTCCAAATATATAGAGAACTAAAATAAAATATGAGAAAATTTTAAAATCATATGTGCCTGGTTGGAAAAATGCCTGGCAGTTAAGAACACTTATTGTTCTAGTGGACTTGGGTTTGATTCCCAGCAGGTACATGTTTACTCAAAACTGTATGTAACTAACTCCAATTAGATGGGATCTGATGCCCTCTTTTGACTTCTACATCACTAAGCACATATGTGATTCACTACTATATGTAATGCCTGAATCTCAATCACCCAGAGAGACCACCACAGACAGAGATGTCCGAAATGCAGCAGCAATATTTATTGTCAGCGCGATACAAGCCTAGGCAGGGAGCTTGTTCTCTGCACCACACTCACACCCCATGAGTGCAGTGCAGGGAAGTGCTCAGCACCCCAAGTTACACAAACATTTTGTAGGCGAAGACCATAAGGCAGGGTTACTTGGGTTCAAGACTGCAGGTGTGCTCTTGATGAACTCATGCTTAGGGACTTTTTATAGCTTAACATTCCTGGACCCCACCTGGGTGGGGCGGCTAGCAGGTTTTTACTGCCTGAGGGGTGGACTATCCAGGTGTCTGTCCTTAGACAGGCTTAGCTCATTCTTTCTTGGAACTGGGAAAGTACTTGCCAGAAATGTGAAACTGAACTCTATTTTAGTACAAAATGGCTACTAGAATACAAAATGGGGTTTCCTGAACTAAGTTTACTCTCTTTACTATATATATATATATATATATATATAATAAATAGCTGAGTAAACTATATATATATAGTCAAAGCACCCATGCACAAAAAAAAAGAAAATGAAGAGAGTAAACTTAGTCGGAAATCTCTGTCTCTGATGGTTTCTCTGGATAATTGAGATTCAGGCATTACACAATTAATTATATTTTAAAATGATATGTGCATTTTTTTAAAAGTTACATAAACTACAAACCTAGATTATTTTATTGGAAATTACTACAAAATATGTAAGAAATAATAACAATTTACCCATATTCTTCAAGATAATAGAAGAAAAGAGATATTTTTCAATCATTTCATACTGAGTTGTATACTCATTTCAAACTTTAACGGGTATGTTGCAATAATACTCCTAAACAGCAGAAGCAAGTTGGGTGCTGGAGAAATTGCTTCACAGTTAAGAATATTGGCTGCTCATCCAGAGGACTGGGGTTCAGTTCTCAGCATCCACATGGCAGCTCACAACTGTCTGTTACTCCAGAGAATCTGATACCAATGCACATAAAGTTTAAAAATAAATTATTAAAAGTATATACAAAACAAGAGAATTTTAAATAAAAGCAGAAGCATGTTACTAGACAAAAAATTACACACACACACACACACATATTGTTTTCTTGGGCTTTTGTGGTGAGAACAACAAAGTCTTATGTAGTTCAGGGCAGACTCCATCTATGTGGTGTAGGGAGGCCTTGAACTTCCTGTTTTTCCTGATACCACATACTGAGTGCAGGGAGTACAGGCACGGGTTACCGTTACCGGGTCAAGTTTAAGAGGTGCTGGGAGTTTGACCCAAAGCTTCATGCATGCTCAGCAAGCACTCTACCGACTGAGTTACACCCTTACAACTACAATAGCAACTTATTATGGACAAGTAGTGATTCTAACTCATAAATAGAAAACTGTACACCAATCACGAATCCAAGAGAGGACTGGGATCACTTTTGCCCATTGTCTCTGGACTTTGAAATCAAATAAGAAATAGAACAACATTTTATTTTTATACAAAAAAGAAAATCTTGTGCTTCAGTAGTATGTGTCTGCTAGACTGCACACACACACACACACACACACACACACACACACACACACACACACACACACCTGCAGCTACTACATCTTCTCCAGTCAATACAGGACAACTGAACTAATCACATCCCTTTTGTACTTCAGTGTAAGGCTCTGCCCCTCACCCTCATTTGAAATCCCATGCTGAAAGCTGAGGGCATGCCTAAAGGCCATTGATGCATGTACTTATCAGAACAAAAGAACACTCATTGCGTATGGAACGGGGAAATACATTCCCACACAAAGTAATAAGCCCAACACTGTCCACGTGAACATTTTACCTCACAGAAAGCAATTTAATAAATTCAACAGTCCTTCATGAATAGAAACAAATGGCAAACTATAAATAAGAGAGCTTCTTTAAGCAATTCCAAGATACGTACAAAAAACCTAAACCAAATACCATATTAAACTTTTTTTCCTGACAGTAATTGAAAAGAACTAGAATACTTACTATTATCTTTCTTTCCAACATTGTACTAAATATTTTAAACAAGATTACAAGAAAAGAAAAGAGAGGTATTATGACTTAAGGGATGTAAATATAATTTCATTAATTGTAAATAATATTCATGTACACAAAGTATAAAAATTCAAACTATACCTAAAAAAGCTTACCATCATCATCATTTGTGGTGGTGGTAGTGTGGTGGTGGTGGGGTGTGTGTGTGTGTGTGTGTGTATCGTGGCATGACTTTGGTGGTTAGAAGACAACTTTCTGATGTTGGTTCACTACAGGGATGGCACTCAGTTTGACATATTCATATGGCCCTTTTAGTATTGACCCATTTGGTTGTTTGTTTCTTTATTTCTGATTTATTTATTTGCTGAGGCAGGGTCTCTTGTTTCTAAGCTGACCTCCTTATGCAGCTAAGGATGACTTTGACTTTATTCTCCTGCCTCTACCTCCTAAGTGCTAGGCTTACAGGTAAGCAAGACCAAAAACTTTGTCTGTGCTAGACAAGCATTCTGCCATCTGAATGACATCCCCAGGCCCTAACCAGCCAGCACTGCCTTGGCTAGTTCAGCCAATGCAACCTGCAGCATGGAGCAGAGCCATTTCCCCTGCTCTCTAGTCCTCAGATCCTGGTCCCCTTCACTCACATCAGCAGGTACCAGCTCTACTGTTTGCCCAGTTATTGGATAGTAACTTAGGAAGACAGCTAGTTTAAAAAAAATAACATAAATGGAATAACAGAACATAAAAATACAAGGGAGAAACTTAAATATACCCTGTTGCATGAAAGAAGCCAGCATCGAAAACTTTGGATCTTGAACATTTCCCAAAGGTCTTAATGTTAAGGACTGAGTCTAAATAAGACTAAAGGGAAGGAAGATAGGATATTAGAGGAATACATCTGAAAGGGCCATTAGAATCCTAGACTTCCTTTTCATGCTCTTTATTTGCTGACTGCCATGAGTGAGCAACTGTCTCTGTTCCACATTCATGCTGTACTATATGATTTCATGAAAAGGCAATGAGCCAAACAATAATGGACTGAAACCTGCCAAACTGTGATGCAGAATAAATTGTTCTTCTTTATAAATTGGTTGTCTCAGATATTTGGTCATGTTGTGATAAGGTAAACAACACAGTAGCAATAATTTATCTGTGCATTTGTGAGGCCAATCTTGTAAAAAATAATTCAAGCAATTAATCCAACTCTAATTAAACTCACCGAGTCAAAAATACAAAAAAAGAAACATGAAAGTAGAAGAGACTAAGAAATGGGAATCACCCTCTCCCTTCTCTGCTATGTGGTGGCATGGGTGAGGCAATGAAGCCCTCCCCTTCCACTCTTTGTTACCTGTGGAAGGCAAGAGAGATGGCCTCAGGGTCAGGAGAATGAAAGCACTATTCCTGCCTCACACAATCTGCAAAACAGAAGAGTGAGGCCTGCACCCTACCTGAGCTGCAGCTGTCTGGGGAGGGGCACAGGTGAGTCAGCCCTGGGGGCATGAAAGCAAGAGAGCTGACCTTGCCCCCTTCCTGTTATATTCACAAAAGCAGTCAGGAAATTAAGCTCTACACGTTGCCTGGGGAAAGCAGTAGAGCTGGTGTTTGGTGATGTGAATGAAGGAAACCAGGATTTGAGGGCCTAAAAGCAGGAGTACTGGCCCTACTCCATACTACAGGCTACACTGAGTGAGCTAGCCAAGGCAGTGCTGGAAAGTTTGCCTGGGTAGTGACTATGAGGGAAAGCTAGCGAGCAGATCAACCTCATTACCGTCCAGGCCCAGAACCAGGGCCAAGAGTTGACCCACCCCACTATCCACCCAATTTATGAGCTGTTAGAGCATGTGAAGCAGACAGAACTACAAAGCCCAAACAGCAGGATCTCTGTGACAAAGGACAACAGGATATCCAAGAGGAGTCCATTATCAGTGCAAAAACCAGAGTTTTCAAGCCAGACCAATGACTACAGGCAATGAATACTTGCAAGTAAGATAAATGGACCAAAGGGTGAACTGTGTGACTCACGGCCCACACTGCAGCTGCACAACAAGATTCTTCTTCTTTTTGAAAGTTTTGATTTTTGTTTAGTTTGGTTTTTCTTTTAAATTTGGTTTTGTTTTGAGGGGAGGTTACAAGGGCAGAGGGCAAATCCAAGGAGACTGGTAGATAAGTGGGATCAGAATGCACGATGTGAAATTCACAAAGAGTCAATAAAAGTAAAAAAGAAAAGAAATGGGGTTGGGGAAGAATAAAAGAAATAAGAGAGAAATTCTAGGTGCACATAATCACAATATACAGAGGAAATTAGATATAGATAGATAAACAGGTAGACAGACAGATGAAATTCTCTAAAAAAAAAAAAAAAAAAAAAAAGAATCTTGAGACACTGTCTCAAGTCATACAGTAAAGAATGGCTAAAACTCACTATGTAGCTAATACTGGTCTTGAATTCCTGGTCCTCCTGCTTCTACCCTCCCAAGAGCTAGAATTGTGGACATGTACAGACTACTGTGTCAGACTAAAAGACATTTTATAATGAAAAAATGCTGTATGTTAACTTTATACTAATGCTATCTACTTCTTTATGGAATGGGATCATGTAGTACACAGTCTATGAAGATGAAGGATATTATGAAAAAGTACTTTAAAGAAAATAAACTTAATAGACATTTTTCATAATGTTTATTATTTTTCAAGAAATATGTAGCACTTTGTATGTGCATTCATTGCTTCATTTAAGTCTTCATGACCACCTGTGAAACAGTGTAACTGTCAAAGTTGACAAAAGCTAAAACTGAAGAGCACTTTGGGAGTAACTTACTAGAGGTTCGGTAAAAAGTAAGGAGAGAAGCACTGCTTCCAAACAACCTTATTTATTTAACATTGTATCTTACCTATGGTAGTACACTGCTTCCATAAAGATAATTACCATATTTTCATTCATATTTATTTAGTTTTATTTTATGTGTGTGTTTTCCTGATTGTATGTCTGTGCACCCCATGTGTGCCTGGTGCCTAAGGAGGCCAGAAGAATAGGTCAGAATCCCCGAAACTAGAGGTACAGACCATTGTGAGATGGAATGCTCATAAACAAATTCAGGTTTTTCTTTATTTTTTTTTATTTTTTTTAAAACTTTATTTATTTATTTATTTATTTGCCTTGGTGTTTTGCCTGGAACTGGAACTACAGACAGTTGTTAGCTGCCATGTGGGTGCTGGGAATCAAACCCAGATCCTCTGGAAGAGCAGAGGGTGCTCTTAACCGCTGAGCCATCTCTCCAGCCCCAAATTCAGGTTTTTCAATCATAGCACCAAGAGCTCATTAATTTCTGAGTTCTCTTTCTAGCTCCATATTTTATTTCTTTTGTTCTCTAATTTTTCTCTTTATTTTTTTTAGTGTGAATGAGTGTTTTGCCTGCATATAAGTTTATGCACCACCTGTGTGCACTGTCCTTGGAAGCTGAAACATGAAGTTGGATCTCCTGAAACTGGAGTACCAGGTGGTTGTGAGCTGCCATGTGGGTGCTGAGGATAGAACCTTGGACCTCTACGAGTACCGCTGAACCACCACTCTACCCCACTTATTTTATTTCTTTAATATCTCAATATATCCAGACTTGTAATTGTTCAAAAGGTGTTTTTTTAAATGTGGGTCAATGAGATAGTCAAAAGGTAAAGGCCTTTGCTTCAAAGCTGGATGACCTGAGTTCAGTTCCCAGAACCAATATGGTAGCAGAAGAACCTACTTGAGAATGTTGTCCTCCAATGTTCACCCTTTCACTCTGCATGTGCACCCAAACCACACACCCACACACACAACAAAGAAATAAATGCATTTTTTTTGATAAATGAATACTTGTATAAAGAAACACATTTCAGCTGGGTTAAATGACTTTCATGCCTTCCAAACATTTCTGCATTATAAGAAAGTATCATTATTAGTCTTGGAAATTGATTTGTATTTATAACTGCCATTCTACCTTTGACACTATATGGAAGTCTGTATAAACACCACTAATGCCTTTCAGAATTAATCCTTCAAACTCTGGAAAGTAAACAAAAGGAGCTTTTTTAAAAAACAGCCAAACAGATTTCTACATGTACTTGAATAAAGAATTGAAGGATATGTAA
This sequence comes from Sigmodon hispidus, assembly GCA_004025045.1. Taxonomy (NCBI): domain Eukaryota; kingdom Metazoa; phylum Chordata; class Mammalia; order Rodentia; family Cricetidae; genus Sigmodon; species Sigmodon hispidus. Next base: position 30,813 of record PVIH01009937.1, on the reverse strand, counting down.
TGAACAAACAAATAATTTTCCACCAATGACAGTGTCTCATTTTATTAGAATGGTATCTTAGATATGACAGTACTGGCACCATTTCCTAACTTAGGACTAACTATAGGATTTTTTTGTTTTATTTTTTAAGGTCTCTCAATTAATCATCTTAATTGAACACCTACTATATCTCCAGGGATTTACAATCTTGAAGACAAAAAGAAAATGCTAAGTAAAAAATTGTACTACATAAGAATGAAAACCCAGCAAAATAGAATCAAACAAAATGCTATGGGTGAATACTCATTAAGACAAGGAAGATCTGAGAAAGGTACATTAATTTCAAACACAAGTTGCTGTTCATCTGCCACATGCTAGGCACTGTGCTGCTCATGAGACTAAAGGATTTCCGCAACTAAGATGATCAAGGCTTTGTAGAAAGAAGTAAATGAGAAACTAAAAGTTACAGCAGACTTGGGGAGTGTTAGCAAACAATGTATAGTAAACAGACTACCTAAAATAGTATGATAGTGGGGGCTGGAGAGATGGCTCAGCGATTAAGAGCACCGTCTGCTCTTCCAGAGGACCCGGGTTCGATTCCCAGCACCCACATGGCAGCTAACAACTGTCTGTAATTCCAGTTCCAGGCAAACACCAAGGCAAATAAATAAATAAATAAAGTTTAAAAAAATAGTATGATAGTATAGAATAATAAGGGAAGAGTTTAAATCTTGAGTACTTTGTCCACTTAAAAGATTATTTATATTATTTTTATTTTGTGTGCGCTGGTATTTTGCCTGCATGTAAGTCTGTATGAGCATGTTAGATCCTGAAGTTACAGACAGTTGTGAGCTGCTATGTAGATACTGGGAATTGAACTTGGGTCCTCTGAAAGAGTACCAATGCTCTTAATCACAGTGCCATCTCTCCAGTTCTATGGTTTTATTTTTTAAAAAGTAATCAAAGTGAAATAAACAGGTTTAGCCAAAAAAGAAAAAAGTCTTTATTTACCTTCCTCCTTTATACAAAGAGGTATGAGTTACATACTGTTGCTTTCCTTGCTTTTTTCCCCATCTTGCTTTATAGTGTGAGCTCTTCCTATGCCATTTTATAGAGAGACAGAGAGACCTCATTCTTTATTAAACAGATTCATATTTTGTTGGAAAGAGAAATCATAATTTAACCAGTTATCTATTGTTAGAAACAAGTTATTTCCAATGTCTTTCTATTTCAAATATTACAGCCACAAATATCTTTGTATTATACATACATATACTTGTAGTAACAAGCCTGAGTTACTGGCTGAGCATTTATAATTTATATTAAGACTCTGGGGGCTGGAGAGATGGCTCAGCGGTTAAGAGCACCCTCTGCTCTTCCAGAGGACCCGGGTTCAATTCCCAGCACCCACATGGCAGCTAACAACTGTCTGTAGTTCCAGTTCCAGGCAAACACCAAGGCAAATAAATAAATAAAGTTGTTTTTTTTTTTTTAAAAAAAAAAAAAAGACTCTGAGTCAGTTATTTGGAAAGTGGCTGGCTATTATTTTGGAGCAGGGGGTGGGACAAGAAAACTCCACCTACATTTTTATGTATGAGCAATTTGTATCTTTTTTTCTGTGAACTATGCACTCACATTTTTCTCTCATTTTTGTTAAAATGCTTGCCTTTTGACAGTTTTTACAATTTCTTTTTATTGGTTTTTAAAAATATAATGTATTTTGACAGTATTCTATTCTTTCCCTTAATCCAGATCCTCTTCATCTCTCAAAATATCCATCTTTATGTTCTCTTCCTTCTACCTTCCTCCCTCCCCCCACCGAAAAATCCAAACAAATAAAAGAAAAAGAGTTACCAAAACAAAATGAACAAACAACAAACACACATACACACACCCAGATACACACACACACACACACACACACACACACACACACACACACAAAAGTGGAGTCCGTTTTGTTATGGTCAATTACTTCTGAGCATGAGGGATATTTTGGAGTATGGTTGATATTTATTTATAAATTTTGAATGATAATTTGATATGTCACTTCCAAATACTCTCTAAAGTTTTTTTCAATTATCACAGAACCAATTAACCTGAGCTCATAGATGCTAACAGAGTCTGAATCAACAATCAGGGAGCCTGGGGTGGGTCTGTACTAAGTCCTCTGTATACATGGTATAGTTGTGCAGCTTGGTGTTCTTGTGAGACTCCTAACAGTGGGAGCAGAGGCTGTCTATGACTCTTTTGCTGGCTTTTGGTACCCTCTCCTCCTTCTGGATTAATTGCCTTGTCCAGCCTTATTAGAAGAGGAGGAGGTGCTTAGTCTTATTGCAACTTGATATATAATGGCTCCATGGTAGGCCTGCCTATAACTTAAGAGAAAGAGAGGAGGTGCAGATGGGGAAGGGGATGAGTGGGGAAAGGAACTAGGAAGAGAGAAGGGAAGGAAAATTTTGATTGGGATGTAAAAATAAAAAATACCCAAAGAAATAAATAAAATTTACATTTTTTATTTTACATTTATGTGATTAGGATTAAGAAAGGAGCAGTGTCAATCTTTGAAACTGGGGTTAGCACACTCTAAAATTCAAAGGAAAAAAACAAGTGTTAAATAACAGCATTTAGCTTTGTTCAGAATATCAAACATGTGATTCCCAGCAGTACTTTGTTTTTGATAAATCTGTACTTTAGGGCACTAATCTAGGACTCTTCAAATAGTTCTTTGTAAACATACTTATCAGTTCTCAATTTATACACATTGTTCCATTTGAAATGCTTTCTAACTGGACAACAAAATCACTTGGGGGGCGTAGGATGATATGGTACAGTACAATGACCTTGAATTGATGTAGTTAGTGTAATGATCAAGGGTTGGTATGATTTGAGATGAAGTGCAAAAGAAAAAACAGACTATTTCTAGGTTATTCAAATGTAAGGGTTTTCTACTCAGAATACAGGACATTATTGAAACTTTTAAATTATACTTGTATTCCTTAAACTTAGGACAATTTTGAATTTTGCATGTGTGACTAACTAGCCAACATAAAGACATACAAAGAAATATAAGATATTTGGCTCTTATCCATGTTTACTTGAGAATAAAGCAAATACATTAAAATTGTATCTGCTAATATAATTTTCAAGAATTTAGAATTTTCTGTTTGAAAGAAAATAGTTGTATTTGTGGAAAAAGAAAATTATACTTTTAGATGTTACTCAGTGCCATTCACTTTTTCTAAGTGACCTAAGACATGTGATAAAATGAAAACTAGAATTTCACCACTAGTGGTTGGTGCATTCATCAAATTTCACACATACAAATCTCCAAAATGAATTTTATCAATAACTTACTATCCACCAAATAAAATTTAAAATATTAACAAAAATGACTTAGATAAATAAAAGTCAATCTACATGAGTTACAATAGTAAGAATGTATTGTGATTTTGAATGCTGTATCTACTTCCCATAGGCATTTCATTCTCTTAAAATTTTCCTTGTGGAGGAAAGCTGACCACATAGACATTTTATTTTTTAAAAAATGTTTTTCTTGGAAAGAAGCATATTGTAACTACAGAACGTAAATAGTAGCTTGCACAGTGCAGAGTTGTTCTGTGGGTTGAGTGTGCTAGCTTATTTGAAGCATACACTCAGTGTAATTAGGACATTAACACAGTGGTAAATCTGAGTAATTTGAGATGTATTTGCAATTTTCAATTAAGTAATGGTTAGTTGATAATTGTTAGTGATAACTGATAACTTCAGCAATGATATATCACATTAATAATCTCTAGTTGACAGTTTTTGAGAGATCATTGGTTTTATTCTTTATGCTTTTAATGGATTAACATAACATAAATAAGACAATTCACATTATTAAACAGTGTGTCTAATTTACTTTGTGTTAATAGATTCACATACTTACATACTGAATTTTAACTAAAGAAGAAAGACAACTTTAAGTGATTTTCCTCTTCCAAGCTACATAATCTTAAATATAAACTAGAATTATATCCTAACAATTATCTGTTTATATTACTCTGGACATATTAACTCTAAAAACTTTGAGGGTCTAGTCTGTTTCACACCACTTCTGAACCTAGTGCATCCAAAATAAGCTTAAGTGTACTGAAGGGACATTTTTCAGATACCACATGAACGAGTTCTCTTGGATTCCATATAATATCTCCAATTTTCCTCCTCTTCTTGCTGTAATATTGCCTTCTCTGTCAAAATAAGCTATGGAATTCACTGCCTCTTAAGGCACTACTTGTTACTAATGACTATTGATGGTTCTTTCTGTTATAGGTACTCGGACATTTTTAGATGGCAATTGCTGATGTCCTTATCTAAGAGGGTTATATGGACTGAGCATAATATTTCACATCTGTAATATTGATATTAATGTTCCTGTAATGTCAGTTTCTGGCTTAAACACTGTGTCATGAGTATATATATATATATATATATATATATATATATATATATATATGACAGCTCATCACATTTGTTTCATTTTTTTTTCCTGGTATCCCTTTTTTTTAAAAAAAAAATACAAGTAGCTATCAATAAGCTTAGTCATTGACTGGATAATGTGCATCTATGCTGTAAATGGGTTCATCATTTTTAATGGAACTGACCTATTTATGTTTGAGCACACTCTAAATTCTGCATCATTTGCTTCCCTAAGATTTCATGTGGCTCCTTGGCTAGTTAGGCTCCTGGTATACTTACCCAACAGTCCTTCTAGAGTGTTCACAGATGTTGACAACTCAAATGGAGTAGAACTGGAGAGCATATGGAGACACTCTGCACTCGCTGCCAATTTTCTATTCCTTGTAAGACATCTTTATTTACATGCTACATTCAGTATATCCATAATCTAACTAAGCAATCAATTTTTGCAAGAATGGGAAAATGAGCACTTCTTTGTATGGAAAAATCTAAGTTTGGTTCAGAGACACACAGTTTCACATGCCAAAGAGTCCTAGATTTTGTGACATCTTGCTCTGGCACAATGTCTAGACTGAATTACCTCTGTTAGGAATTAGCACCTTTTTGCAAGATAAGAATTCTTTAGTTCCCACTTCTTTCTGGAGAAAAATAGAAGCGCTGGGATCTTTGGTATTTTTTGAGAAGTATCCAATGACTTTAAAGGGGCTACATGTTAAAAAAAAAAACCTTTGATTCATTAACAAATCAAACTTACAGTGACCAAATAAAGAACTAACTGCTCATTTCTTCAGTCTTTTTTTTTTAAACTTTATTTATTTATTTATTTGCCTTGGTGTTTGCCTGGAACTGGAACTACAGACAGTTGTTAGCTGCCATGTGGGTGCTGGGAATCGAACCCAGGTCCTCTGGAAGAGCAGATGGTGTTCTTAACCGCTGAGCCATCTCTCCAGCCCCTCATTTCTTCAGTCTTATAAGGATGTATTCAAAAATGAAGGTGCAGGCAGCACAAAGCTTATCATAAGAAGGGAAAAGCCTCCATTCCAAGAATTTTGCTTCACAAAGTAATAAATTTATTTTGCTCCTGCTTTTATAGGTGGCATTATATTTATAAACTCTTAGAAATTAACTTATTATACAAAATATACTCCATTTCTGTTGGGTCTTTAAGTGTAGACAATAACTTTAAATTATTGCACCATTAAATTGGGTATAAAAAATGTACCTGCCATTCCTTTTCAACAGGACCAGGAGACCCAAAGTCTGGAAGTGTACTCATCAACCATCTTGAAGTTTCTGGAATTGTACTTGTGTACTAACATGGTATTTCATCTGGGAGTTTCCTATAGTTTCTCATTTCATAAAATTAGATGCCAGGTCAAGCTTATTGCGTCTCTATTGTTAACACATCCCAGACTTAAGATATGTAAATATCAAAGACTCCAACCAAATAGTAAAGAATGAAGAATAAAATAGTGTTAGCCATATCTTATCTCCTTCAATATTTTGGCTTGACATCCTGCTACCAGTATACTACTTGTTCAGATATGTCTAATAAAATCTTCTGTGATTTGAAAATTCTTAGAATCATGGTAGTCTAGTTTTAAATTTTTGTGTCTATATTATACCCTATAGGTTACCTAGAATACTTTGTTTAAATACTTAACTGGATATAAAAATTTTATTTCTTCCTAAAAATCTAGGCAATGTGGAAGATAGGCCTGTAACTTTGAACATGGTAGATGAAATAAACACTTGCAGGTTCTTCCTACAAATCTGTTATCTGGCTTTTGAAACATGACATATTTGTTCATTAACTCTATGTGCTTGGTATTACAGATTGTTTCCAGATATGATGCTAAATCTGGAGGTGCTTTGCAGCATGCAGAAGTTTTACAGTGGATTTAATAACTTCATTCTTGGCAAACAAAACAAAAGAATATTCAGGCCAAAATAGTTTTAAGGTATTTTCTTTTTTAAAATGCAACCACTGCTGCTAATTCACAGATACATATTGATGTTCTCTGAACACGAATGTGTAAAATGTCAGATGAATCTAGTTTCTTTGTGAAGGCCAATAAGACTCTTAACACAATACAGGACTTTTAGTAACAATACTTCCAAATTATATTTTTCACTAATTTTTTTATCCTTTTGTTTTTGTTGAAACTTTTTATACAATATATTCTGATCACAGCTTCCCCTCCAATAACTCCTTCCAGATCCTACCCACCTTAACTAAAATCTTAGTGACACTGGAAGAACAATTAAACTATGAAGATATCTCAGAGGGCCACTGTTACACAAATCCTAATTGTTCTTTAATAAAAACCAATAACCCTATATTGGGGAAAAGCTGACAGGTCAGAGAGACAAAAGAACAAGCCAAAACCACTTCTCAAAACAACTACTGAATCCTCAGGCCAAAAAAAGTAGATCCTACCTTTAAGAATCCTCAGACTGAATAGGGAGAACAATGGTCCAAGGGGTGAACTTCTGCTTCCTTCTGCCTTATATTTAAAGGTGTGTGCCACCCTCCCCCCAAGCCTTACCTCGGTGACTAACACTGTGGCTGGATCTGTCCTCTGATCTTCAAATAAACTTTATTTCTTTAGAGCCTGCCCAATATATCACCACAGGTCACAAAATATATTTTCATAAAATAAATTAAAATAAGATAGTATCCTTCATGGGGGCATTTTCTTTTTCTTGTTTGTTGAGGACCTGAGATGAGAGATATGCATACATACAACTTTTGTTTTGTTTTTTAAGCCAATATTAGTACTGGAGCATAGATTTAACTCTATTAAATATAGTGAAGCTCATCAGTACCTACTCATTCACAGCAACATCTAATTCTAAACGTAGCATTCAGTTCCTACTCCAAGACAAACAAAAAGTGAGAGACAGTGGAGATCAAGTCAGGACACTGTGACCAAAGAACTGTGTGCCCATGGTAACTGACATGGTCATTTGGAATCTTGATGGTTGTGTATTTGGGCTGGCTGGGGTCTTGTCTTTGAGGCTTTTTGCATGAGGCCTTCTTGAAGAACATACCATGAAACTATGTTTCTTTTGTGGGTGGGTGAGGTTTTTTTGTTTTAGTTTGGTTTAGGTTTTGTTTTGCACAAGGTCTTACATATCTCAAGCTGGCCTCAAATTTGTTATTTAGTTGAATTTGACCTTGAACGTTGGATGCCCCTGCTTTGCTCTCTCAAGTGCTAGAATTTCAGGTACTTAACAAGGCCTTGTTTTATGCAGTGCTGGACACTGAACCCAGAGCCTTTTACATTTTAGGTAAGCACTCTGTTGACTGAGATATACACCTCAGCGCTAGAACTAATACTTTTCTATAGCTCTTTTAAATTGCCAACAAATTAGCCAGCGTCCTTACTTTTCTAGTGCTCTGACAAAAGTAATGCTTTTATTTAGTACTATTGATCTATTTAATGCAGTTATGTAACCTATCATCTTTTCATTAGACATTTTGAAAAAGCAAAAATGTGTTTTTTCTATAAAGTATCTTTTAATAGTAATATAAGTAATGCATTGCCTTCTTTAGTTAATGTAATTTGGAGACTCATAACTAATAAATATAATGATTTATTGACTTTTTGGTAAAGCAGCCCATTAATATTCCATCTGTTGATAGTAACATCCATTCTCATTCATAACATTTTGAGAATTATTTTCTTATTCTCATAGTGGATGAAGCATGTGAATAAAGAAGAACAGGCTAATCTCATTGTCCTATTACTCTTTAGTATGAATTCTCATATCATTGTCCTCTAATAATGCAATCCTCTCAAATCAGATGGTATAAACTGAGGGCAATATTTTTGACATTTAAGTGGATTCTAGCCATATTTGTAGACACTTTTGTTTGTCACAACTAGGATGCTGCTGCTAATAACATCTATTGTTTAAAGGCCCTGAGTGTTGCATAAACATCATGTGGGCAGTCCCTACCTCTTCCCCCACCACAGAATTATTTAGTCCAAAATGTCAATGATTCCAATATTGAGAATTTCTAGTAATGTTGTCATATGATCTCTACATTTTTCACTAAGATATCCAAACATATAGTGAGTTAATCCTTTAACATATCTATTTATAAATAGAGACTTATCATAACCTTAATTTTTACCATCCCACTCAATCTCATATTCTACATTGTAGAATTTGGAAAGACCTTGTTCTAGTTTGCTTCTCTGTTGCTGTGATAAAATATTGAACAAAAATAAACTTGAAGAAGAAAGGGTCCACTTAGCTTACAAGTTATATTCCATAGTTGAAGAAAGCCCAGGAAGGAACTCAAGGCAGGAATCTAGTAGCAAGAGGAATATTTCATACTGACTTGTTGTCTCTTGCTTGCTTAGTATTATTTTCCAAACTTCCACAACAGCACATTAAACTCTGAGCACTCAATGACATTTCCAGCATAAAACTCAAAATCCTTCACTTTCCTCCCACAAAACATCCAAAGCCATATGATCAGGTCCATCACACCATTTTCTACTCTCTGATACCAATTTCTCCCCAAGATACTTTTTGGTCATGTTTATTATGACAATAGAAATAAAATTAGGACAAACCTGAAATTCAAAATAAATAGTTAAAAGATCTTAAAATTTGAATTTTATTAAATGATGCTGGTGTGGAAGAAATAAATTAAAAATTGTTTATATCTCTTTGGAACTTCTGGTAAGCTGGTATATATAAGACAATGAGAATTTTGTTAAAGATCTATTATCAGTCAGTGGCCAGAATAATGTTCTAGTACTTTAAAAGGCAAAAATTATCCATAATCAATGCTATACACACCACAGCAGGGTTGATTCAGCTCATCTCAATAGCTTATATGGGGGAAATATAATGAGTTCAATTTTGAGCATGATGATTTTGAGATGCCTGTGACTCATTCAAGTAGAGATGTCAAGTAGGTAATTGTGAATATATGGAATGGCAGAAATAGAGCAAATAGACTGTCAGACTCATCAGCTTATATACAGTAATTGAAACATGGACGTAAATGGAATCAGCCTAGGGGGGAGAAAAGCAGAGATTTAAAAGATAATATGGTCCACACAGAAATCCTTGGTAATTCGGACGTTCAAAGTCAGATAAAGGATGAATCAAAAACCAAATCTCCTACTACATCAGGCTGTCTCTTAGGCAGAAATTGTCTTGATTTTAATATTTCAATAAGTTTTTAAATGAAACACATTATTTGTCAGACAATATTATAGACACACCAGTAAACAAAACTGACAAAACTACAAACTGTATGAAAACTTATAATCTCGTAAATTTCTTTATAATTAAACTAATTTCTTTATAATTACTTTAGCTGGTAGAAAAAAAGCGGCCATAGTGGCCACATTATGAAGCAAGAGTTCTAAATGTTTTGCTATAAAGTCATTGGACTTCAGTAGCCTCTGTTTATTATTATAAAGAATTCCTAGATGATACCTAATTTCTCTTTTTCCACTCTCTAGCTTCTTTGTTTAGTGCTGTACACAATTTAACTTTTCTATACATTTATTAGTCATCTTGAAATAAATAATTCACCAATCCAGAATTTATGAAGGCATTAATCATGGGACAAAGTAGAGTAAAAAGGATGTTTCAGAAAACAGAAAGGGAAGCATTCATAATGAAATAGTTAATGTTATAGGCCCAAATTCAGAAAAGTGGATAAAAATTTCTCAGTTCTTAGATTGACAAGCTGTAACAAAGATGGTGGGATCTTGATTTGATGACACCAGTATGTGCCATGAAAGGGAAAAATAACAGAGAAGAAAGTCAGACTCACACAATAGTCTTCTAGAGTCTATATCTTTTGTCTTATTAGCTTGGACTTAGTTTTTCTTTTGTCAGGTAATAGATATGAGTCAGACTACATAATAAATGCATTTACCTAAAATTTGGTGATAAACTTTAGATATCCTCAGTCAGCGTTTTTGAAATAGTTGTGTTGTTTGAGAGAAAGCAGATCACTAGTGAGACGGGAAGACAAAGCTTCTGGTGTTGCTTAATATGGCTTTAATTATGTGTGGCTTCTGTTGTTGTTGTACATTTCTGCCATTTTATACCAATGCAAAGACTAAATTTAAACAAATACAAAACTCCAGAGCTTTATGTGGCAATCCAGTAGCACTTACAAAATAATTTCAGTTCCCAATGATTGATTTCTTTAGTTGTTGATATTCTTAAATGCAGAAAATTAGAAGCCTACACAATGTATTGTCTCAGGTGTCAGAAGAATGTTATGTGTCAATCAGTAAATATTGAATAAAAGTCTCATAACAATATCCAGAATTAGGTTTTTTAATTAGAATACACCCTGCCTTTATGTCTATTAACAAAATACAAATAAAATTTGAGTTTCAACACTTAGGTGTGTTAGAATGGTTGAAAATGGTAAACATGTTTGATGGTTTTACTTTGTACCACAGATATATCTAACAAACTACCAGTAATATCAGTAGTGACTTTTTCATAACAGTATTATTTCCAAAATTAAAAACAAAACAAAAACCCCTTGGAACAGAGAGATGGCTCACCAGTTGTGTGCACTTTCTGTTCTTACAGAGGGTCTGAGTATGGTTCCTAGCATATACATATCACAACAACCTTTAACTCCAGTTTCTGGGATTTCAACATTCTCTTCTGAACTTCACCATCTCTTGAAAAACACATATGGCATACATGCATGCACAGATACATCAAATAAATACATAGATAAATAAAATTTAAAAAACTCAAAAAAACTGAATAAGAATCTTCAATCAAAGCCATTATACTTGGCTAGAACTTAATTTAGAAATGAGGAATTTAGAAAATAGAAAGATTTGGTATAATAGGCCTATAATTGTAGCTACTTAGAAGGCTGGGGCATGAGAATAAGAAACTCAAGATGTGCTCCACATAAAATGAGTTAAAGACTAACCTAGGCAACTTACTGAGAGCCAGCTACCAGTTAACAACAACAACAAAAAGTAAAAGGAGGTCAGGATATATAGCTCAGTGGTAGACTCCTTGCTTAATATGTATAAGGTTAGGGTTCAATACCCAATGAAAACAAAAATGAGGGGAAATTTTTAACAGGGTTATAAAATGCTATTCTGATTACTATTTCATATATCCACTCAAATGTCCAACTCACTCACTATGTTTACAAATTCTGAATTAGTGTGGGGAATCTGGAAAGGACATAGTTGAGAGGAATGATTTCAGCATCAGTGTCTCTGCATCAGTGTCTGGGGCCGCAGCTGGGATGACTCAGTAGTTCAATGCTAGTAAACATTTGAAGCCTTCTTCCCATGCATGGCAATTCATGCTCACTATCAGCTATCCTTTCAGCTGGGGTTATCAGCTGGAAGACAAGTCGGTAATTTTCTCAAGTAGCTCCTTGAATGTTATCACAGCCTGATCACTGAGTCCTAAAAGTACATGCCGAGAGAGCCTTGAAGTAAAAGCTTTAGCATCTGTTATGTTCCAGAATAACAAGTCCAATTGCATTGCTTTGCTGTTATCACAATTCCACTCAGACTGAAGAGAAAGAACATGGACTTCCCACCTCTTAATGCAAGAGTTGTTCATACCATGTTTTGTTACTATTTTGCTATCATTATTATTACTTTGGAGAAGGTCTTACTATATAGCCTTAGCTGATCTAGAACATAGTATGTACCTCCAGCTTGCCTCGAATGTGTGGCAATCATGCTTCTGCCTCACAAGTGCTGGGGTTACAGTTGTGAAGCACTATGCCCTTTTTCAAAGTTGCTATCATTATTATTACTTTGGAGAAGGTCTTACTATATAGCCTTAGCTGATCTAGAACATAGTATGTACCTCCAGCTTGCCTCGAATATGTGGCAATCATGCTTCTGCCTCACAAGTGCTGGGGTTACAGTTGTGAAGCACTATGCCCTTTTTCAAAGTTACAGGGTTTTTTTTTTTTTTGATTTGTTTGATTTTGAAATTGATTTTACCTCTTTTCAAATACTCCAATATATATTCCTCCCCACTCTCTTTCAAATTCATGGTCCCTTTTTTCACTAATTATGATTGCATGCACGTATGTATTTCCACATACATATATATTCCTAAAGATAACCTTTTCAGTACATATATTGTTACTTGTATGTAGGTTTTAGAGCTTACCATTTAAAATTGTACAAATCATTGGTGGGCTCTTCCCTGGGGCTTCCTAAGCTGTCTTCTTTTTTCAGTGCACATTTGGACAGTCATGTTAGTGAAACTTTATTTGTATAGTTTCCGATATGACTAGGAGATGAAAATATGGTACATATACACTATGACATACTATTGATCTGTACAGAAAAAATGAAATGATGAACTTTGCAGGTAATTGGAAGGAACTACAAAATATCAAATTGAGTGAGGTAACCCTGACCCTTAAAGACAAAAGTCAAATGTTCCATCTTGTTGGAGGATCAAAGCTCCAAATCTTTGAATTCGAGTACACAGCCTGTAGTAACTACAGAAACAAGGAAGGTAAAATGGGACCATTTCAAGGATAGAAAAATTGGAGTGCAATACAGAGGAGAACACAGCAGGGTACAAATAAACTTTTTATGAAAATGGTAAAAAGGAGTGTTCCTTAGGGAGGAAAGGTAAGGTAAATACTCAGTCACATTTTTAAAAGAGCATAGAGGACTGGATAGCAACACACTAGAAAGTACAGTTGTCCACAATCTCTGCTCTGTCTACAGTAAAGAACTCCCTTCCCCCATGCAAAATACACTGATTCCCCTCCTCCAAGACTCCAAAGTCCATTGACATTTTGGCAAGCATCCAACTGCCAGATCTCTTTATCTAAATCGAGTCCAGGTGAGATGAAGATCCTCAAATTTGATTCTTTGAGTTTACTTCCTTGAGACCTTCCTGACATGAAAATATAAAGATAAAAATTATTGTTCCATGCACCCAACATGCAATTGCAGAATCTGGCTGACCTTGGTAGAGTGCTAGCCTAACAGATATGAAGCCTTGGGTTTAGCTCCCATTCCTACACTAGCTAGGCACGGATGTAATTCTAGCAGTCAGGATGTAGAGGCATAAGGATCAGAAGTTACAACTATCCTCAGCTACATAGTTAGTTCCAAGACCGCCTGGGATACATGAAAGACTGATTCAAAGCAATAGTATCCTTATATTTGCAGCTAATTCAAATGAATCATTTACTCAGACTACTTCTTCCTATAAAGGGAGCTCAGGGGGCGGGAGAGATGGCTCAGCGGTTAATAGCACCGTCTGCTCTTCCAGAGGACCCGGGTTCGATTCCCAGCACCCACATGGCAGCTAACAACTGTCTATAGTTCCAGTTCCAGGCAAACACCAAGGCAAATAAATAAATAAATAAAGTTTAAAAAAAAGGAGCTCAGATACCCCATTTTGTGATATCACTATGTTTCAATACAACTTGATGCATAATTCCTTGAAAAATTTGGTGTTCTTTGCATGCACAGTTTATAATCCACTCAGTTTCGGCAATAGTCATAACCCAGGAAGATTCCTTTAGCATTCTTTCACTCAGGTTCTCTGTGAGACCACTATGGGAATACCCCTATAAACTTCTTAGAAATCCTATTGTTTAGAAAAAAGATACACAAAGTCCTTAAGATCTTAAGAAAGACTTTTGTCTGCATGAAAGGTATTAGGAGACACTAGCTCACCTCTTTCTGAGGTTTAAGAAAAGATCCTGTAATGTCATCTTCATTTCAAACTTTGCCCTAAAAACCTTTCTTATTCAAAAATCACTGTGTGCAGAGGGTAAGAAAGAGAACAGCATTATTTTCAAACTCACCATGTCCTGGATTCTTTATAATAAGATTTCATTCTTTATCTCATATTTCTCCTTATGATTTATATCACATGGGGCAAAAAAATCAAGGTGGCACTTTCAATACTTTACCTAAGTATTTTCATAGACACAACACCAAGTTCTCAAAGGTACATACCATATTTTTCTTGTTACCATAGAGCTGTGTTACTAGGTTTCTGCTGCTGTAGTAACAGAGGCTACATTTCCTTTAACTTATCCTTTTCCCTGAATCCTTCATAAACAGCCTTTCAAAGATTTGTAGGATTTTTCTACTCTTCTGTTCTATTTCCTTCCATCTTCTGCTACTACTCAGTTCTAAAGCTAAAAGCAAATATTTTCATGCTTTGTTATAGCAACATTTTACCTACAAGTAAAATAAATCTATGCAAAATAACTATGACTGAGTGAAAATCATTCAAAATTTGCTCATAACAACTATTGGATTATGCCTAATAATTCTGTGCATAAAGAATGTAGAGAGGAAATGATATGATTGCTTTTTTCCCAGTTTATTTTTATTATATGTGAGTGTATGTTTTGGTTGCCCTATATATGTGGACTCCACATGTGTGGTGCTTGCAGAGGCCAGAAAGTGGTGTGAGGTCCCATAGAACTGGAGTTACATCCTGACTGCTAGAATTACATCTGTGCCTAGTTACAGAGAGTTTGAGACACCCTGTGAGTGTGAGTGGTGGAAACCAAACCTGGGTCTTCTGCAAGAATAGCCAGTGTTTGTAACTGCCGAGCTGTGTCTCCAGTCCCAGAATTGTTATTTGTTCCCAAATGTCTATGGCCTTACCTTGAAATATACAAAAACTAGGGGTTTCTAGTTACTGTCTGAGTTCTCTAGTGGACTGTTGACTATGGCACCTACATGTGGAATTGAAGGACATATTTTCGTTTAGAGACGAAGTCATCTTCGTTTAGAAGATGACTATGAGCTGGAGAGATGGCTCAGTGGTTAAAAGCACTGTCTGCTCTTCCAGAGGACCTGGGTTCGATTCCCAGCACCCACATTGCAGCTAACAACTGTCTGTAGTTCCAGTTCCAGGCAAAACACCAAGGCAAATAAATAAATAAATAAATAAAGTTAAAAAAAAAAAAGAAGAAGATGACTATGATTACCTGTCTGCAAAGTCAGATATCACAACTTGGGATGATCAAATTAATAAAAACTCAAGTCTGGTTCAAAAGGCATAAGTTAGGACAAAATTCAAAATACGCATGTACTAGGAATCCAGCACTTCTAAGTAGACACACTGTCATGCAAGTCTGGATGACACAGGATAGCAGATGCACTTAAACTCAAGAGACCCTGTATCCTGCAAATGTTATAACCATACACCAGTGGTTGGAAATAAATAATTCATCAGATATTAGTAGGTAACAGGTAGTTACATATAATTATGCATGAGGCACTCTAAAAGAAACCCAAGCTGTAGAATGAATTGGCCCAGTCTATATACAATTAGTTGACAATGCCTACTCAGAAAGTCTGCACACCATTATTTGCTTCTATGCATTAGTATGTGGCATTTGAAGATAAATGATATTATATTTTCTTTTTTTCAGATTTCTTTTGATCTTATATATGGAACTATAGTCATTAAAAAAGCATAAATGTTCCTGAATTAAACACTATCAAGCTGCTGATAAACATTTACCAAAGTTACTGTAGAGTTCAGAGCTAAGATCATCTTGAAAAGAGCAATTTTCAACAAACTTTTCCCACTTACTACCAAAACAGAAGCATTGTTTATATAATTGCCTTATACTAACAACAATAAATATTAAAATGTATTCCCTTAAGGTTTAGTTGCATATTTTAATAACAAACCAAAACATTTAGGTATACTAATAAATTAAACATGTATTTCAAACTATGGAAATGAAGTTTATTTATAAATTGGTTTTGAATGAATGGAAGAGTCATTTTTAATTCCTATGCTAAATATTATGGCTAGGTCTGGAGATATGGCTCAACAATTAAGAGTACTGGCTGCTCTTCCAGAGGACTTGAGTTTGATTCCCAGCAACCACACAGCAGTTTACAACTGTTTGTAACTCGATTCCCAAGGTGATGATCTTTACTGGTCTTTGTGGGTACCAGGCATACACACACATGGTACACAGACAAACAGGCAGACAAAACACTTTTACTCATATAATTTTAAAAATGTGCCTTTATCACAAATGCATTTATTTATTTATTTACTTATTTATTTATGTCTTTTCTTTTGATGTTGGGGATTGAAAAGAGGGCCTCATATATTCTAGGCAAATCTTATACCTTAAAAATTATATATGATCTGTCCTGCCTGCAAGATGTGCTGGGGCTATGGTAGCATAGAACTTGTGGGTCACCAATTCCTGACTGGTCTAACTCTGGACCATGTCATGAGAGGAAGCCCACACCTGAAACTCCGGGATGGCCAGGAACCAGAGGCAAGACAGCACAGAGAATCAGGATATAATCAAACATGACTGAAAAAAGTAGTCAAAGAAATTATTCTTCATAATATTCTGCTTTACTCATAAATCAGTGCCTATCCCATTTGTCATCAGAGGTGTTCATTTAGCAACTGATGGGAGCAGATGCAGAGACCGACAGCCAAATGGAGCCAGAGGAAACAAGCAGAAGACAGAGAAGAAAGATTGTAGGAGACAGAGAGATTGAGGACAGCAGGAGAACATGGTCCACAGAATCAGCTAAGCAGAGCTCATAGGGGTTCATAGAGACTGAAGCAGCAATCAGACAGCCTGCATGGGTCTGCACTAGGCCCTCTGCATAAACTTTATGGTTGTGCAGCTTGGTGTTCTTGTGGGACTCCCAACAATGGACTCTTTTGCCTGTACTTGGGATTATTTCCCTCCTACTGGGTTGCCATATCCAGTTCTGATATGAGAGTTTGTGTCTAATCTTACCGTATCTTATTAGGGCATGTTCGGTGGATAGTTGTGTGAGGCCTGTTGTTTTATTTTGTTTTAACAAAAGCAGGAGGAGTTGATCTGGGAGAGAGGGTAGGAGGAAGGGAAATGGGAGGAGAGGAGTGGAGGGAGGAGAAACTTTGGACATAATATATGATAGAAGAAAGAAAGTTTTAAAAATGTCTGGAAAGATAGCTCAGTTGGTAGTGTTTGCCTTGCAAGTATGAGGATGCAGCACATTGATGTGTGCCTGTAGTCCTAATGATGGCAAGATGGCAGGTGGAGAAAAGTAAGACTTGGAGACTCCAGGGCTAGTTAGCCTGTAATATCTGGTGAAGCTACAGGCTAATGTGATAGCATGGCTCTAAACAAACTAGTGAAAATCAGCTGAGAAAAATGCCTTAGGTTGTCCGCAGTATTCAACATAAAGACATACACTTACACACACACACACACACACACACACCACACAGAGAGAGAGAGACAGACAGACAGTTAGACAGAGAGAGAGAGAGAGAGAGAGAGAGAGAGAGAGAGAGACTCATAGGTGAGTTAAATAGTAACCAGGAGAGATAAAATTACCCTACAGTCTTTGCTTACTCAGTTAGCTACCACTTAAATTCTCTGTGTCATTCACCTTTGCTTCATCTTATCACAGACTGAGACCCTCTGTGTGGATCTTTTATTTAACTTTCAAAAGCATATATCATAGATGTCATATTTTGAAACCTATACTTCTAGAGGGACTGAATGCATTTGGAAGCAATACTTTAGTCCTTTCATTAAGACATCCTTAGAGAGGATTGCGGGGTGTTTGGAGTTCAGTATTAGAACTACATCAGGATTAGGATGCATGGAGACAAATTTAATTCTCAGGTTATCCAAACAAAAAGACAGTGCCAGGAAAAAAGTTACTATTTTTAGAAGGAAATGATTATAGATCTATTTTTTTTTTCTGGAATCAATCATCCTACTGCTTTATCTAGTAGTATCAATTTGACATATTTGTCCAGGCAGTGAATGCCTTTTAAGAACATTGTATATGGGTTAGTTGATAAACTCTTTATATAATTCTACAGACATGCAGGCCTCATATTTGAGATATTATCTCAATTAGTATGGGATAGCTCCAAACTTACTATATAGTGAATTCAGGCTGGCTTTTAATTTCTGACACCTCTGCCAACACTTACTAAGTAAGTACTGTGATGTCCACCACCATGTCTAACAATGGCAAAACATTTTAGATACCCTATTAGAAGATGTAGCTAAATGGGCCTCTCTCTTTCTCTTGTTTTTGAATAGTCACTCATGGATAATGTTTTGATATGTATCTAGATGGGATGATTTAGCAAAAGAACAAGGCATCACTTCATTACTCACAGTTATACATAATTTTAAAATTTAAGAGCTGCTTATTTGTGGTGTGAATTTTCTTGTTGCAAGCTTCTAATCACAGCACAGAAGCAGAGTTAAGAAGATCACTCATTTGTGACCCAGACTTAAAAATAGAATAATGTGTTTAAGTCTGAAAAATAACCATTTAATATTTCTGAACCTTGGTTAACAAAAAAAAAAAACACTGATACTATAGAAAATAAGAATCAGTAAGGGATACCTTTGTTAGTTGTTTTGTTTTGTTGAGACAAGATCTCATCATGTAACTGTCCACTATGTAGGTCAAATTGGCCTTGACCCCACAGAGATCCACATGCCAGTACCTCCTGAATGCTGGAATTAAAGGCATGCACCACCACATATGACCATCTTCATTGACTTTTGTCTAACATTTCTACCAGTTGTAAATGGGGCAAGTTAAATCTTTCAACTCTATTTTTCAAGTAAGGCCTTTCTAGTTCTTCTTCATTTTTTGTCTTTGCTTCTTATTTTTAATCTTGTGAACCTTTTATTCGCTGCATACATATTTAGAATCATTGTCTTCCTAATAAATTTATCCTTTATCATATGTAACTTTTTTCCCTATCCCCAGTAATTTCTTTGCTCCAAACTTGATTAAATACTTTGACTTCTTTTTAAAAGTAAATATTTACTTTAAACATTTTATTCCATCACTTTATTTTCAACCTACTCATGTCCTTGAATTTGAAATAAATTTCTTGTAGACAATATATAGTAGAGTCATTTTTTAGATCCACTCTACCAATCTCTGCTTTTTGTTTGTGTATTTAAAAACTATTTTCTTTTGAAGTCATTATTGAAATGTTAACATTAAGCATACCATTTTATTTTTTTCATTTTCTTATTCCATTATTTGTTTTTGGCTTTTATTTATTATTTGAATAACTTGTATGCTATCCTGAGTTATAATATGTTGTTTATTTTGTATAATTTTAATAAGGTTGCTATAGATATGATAGTTTATAGATATGATAGTGTGTACAGATATGTGTAATAGCAGTCTTTCAACATTTTACCACTTTGAGTGATATATAAAAACCATGTTTCCATTAAAAATATTTTGCTTTCCATACTTTAAAAAATGTCATTTTCTTGTACATAAAACAATTGTGTAATTTTTGTTTTAATCATCAAATATGATCTACAAAACTCATAAAAAGTAAGGGATCTAGAGACATTTTCTTCATGGTATAGCCATCAATAAGATATTTCTGTAAGTAATTCTTCACATATTTCCTGTGCACAACACAATGAAACTCCTTGGTTCAGAATAAAGAAAGAGAAGCCAGGGATGGAGATGGGGAGAGAAAATGTATGTGGGAGCATAAATGTAGAAGAGGGACTATTTGAGAAGAGGAAGGAGACCAATGGGAATGTGAAAAGGGAGGTGATGGGAGTAGGCAATGGAAGTAAATATGATCAAAATACATTGTATACACCAGTACAATGGCACATCCTTTAATCCCAGTACTTGGAACACAAAAGCAGATGCATCTGTGTAACTTTGAGGCCAGCCTGTTCTACATAACAAGGTCCAGGCTAGTTAAGGCTACATAGTGAGATTTTGTCTTAAAAATTACATTTTTTAGGCATGTAGGCAAATGTCATAATAAAACTCATCATTAGGTATAATTAATATATTCTAAAGTTAAAAATAACAAGTAAAACAAGGTTGTCTAACAGTCAACTCAGTAAGTTTAGTTTTTTCTTCTCTAGAAAAAGACCCCCAAAACATTAATACTCTCCATTCCTATAAATGTATAAGAAAATTTTGTTTACTAAAATTCTAATCTTTTAAAACTTTTTTATTTACTTATTTGCCTTGGTGTGTGCCTGGAACTGGAACTACAGACAGTTACGAGCTGCCATGTGGGTGCTGGGAATTGAACCCAGGTCCTATGGAAGAGCAGTCAGTTCTCTTAACCACTGAACCATTTCTCCAACCCAAAATTTCAATTTTTTAAATATTATTTTTTATTATGTATACAGTATACAGAAGATAGTACCAAATATCATTATAGATGGTTGTGAGCCACCATGTGGTTGCTGGAAATTGAACTCAGGACCTTTAGAAGTACAGTCAGTGCTCTTAACCTCTGAGCCATCTCTCCAGCCCTAAAATTCCATTTTTATATTTAAATGGTTAATTGATATATTGAAGTGAATTTGCAACCGAAACAAAAATGCACTATTCAATTACAAAGATCATAGTTTGAATTTTTCATAGCACTGAAATTATGTGTCGGGCTGGAGAGATGGCTCAGTGGTTAAGAGCACCGTCTGCTCTTCCAGAGGACCCAGGTTCGATTCCCAGCACCCACATGGCAGCTAACAACTGTCTGTAGTTCCAGTTCCAGGCAAACACCAAGGTAAATAAATAAATAAAGTTTTTTTTAAAAAAAATAAATAAATAAAAAGAAATTATGTGTCATGCATTTTACCTGTTTTGGCTAGTCAACATCTTATATAAAGAGGTTGAATTATTCCATACACCAGCTGGTTGATTCATACCTGTCTTTACTTGTCTAATGTGGTAGCTGTGAAGGACACATTTTCCATTCTTCCTGGGCATTCATAAATTACTTCTCAACCCAAAACAGTTCCTATGCAAGGATTTACCTGACAGTGATCAAAGCTGTTTTTTGTTGCTCTTTGTTGAAGAATGAAAAAAGCCATCTAGTTAGCAATGACTGAGAAATTAATATCCCAAATGGATACTAGAGTTTTCCAGTCATACAAAAATCAAAAACTATTACATGGAATTCCAGGAGCAATGTTGGTGGCTTGAATAAAGCAATACCAGTCAGTGTATGGCCATTTCAACACTAACAGCCTACAAGAAAATTTGAGAGACTATATTAGCAAAACATAACAACTATATAAGTGTTTTCATATATATCATGAAGGGTAAATAATTATATCAAAAATGTATAAACAAATATACTTTCTTATAATAAGTAAAAAGTATTACTGGCCATTCATTTATTTGGAATATTCATTTCTTTTATTTTGCCATTTTCTTTGTAAAATGTCCTTTCTTGAGCCTACTTCTAGATAGTATTAATTGCTTCTTATTCTTATTGCCATATTATTTTGCACATATATTCATTATTTCAAATATCAATTGTATTGCACTTTGTAGTATGTGTAAGCACTCCTATCTCTATCAAATTGTGAGGTTCTTAAAGATCAGAGACAACTCTCTATATTCTCAGTGCCTAAGAAGGTTTCTAGACATTGATAAGTGTTCAATGAATACTTTTCGGAATGAATAGACATGAATTAAAGTAGTGGATAATTACATTCTACAAGCATTGATCTTCTAACTATTTCTCAGTTGGAGGCAAGATGGTACTATATCCCAGTGAGAACTGAAAATTTAAAACTGCCAGACAGTAAGCCAAACATAATTAATTCACTATCAAATTAATTTCTTTGGCAAAATTTTATAGGCTGAATTTTCTTATAACAATAGATTTCTGAAACTATATCCAAAAGCAGAACTTCTACACAACAACAAAAAATATGAAAAGACCTGAAATATAGTGAGAAGAGTTGAAGCTCTGGAGTCAAACTGATTTTAGTTTGAATTCTATTTCCTTCTATTACTATCTGCGTCATTTGTTAATTGAGAATCAGAAATAATTAATATAAATTATAAGAGTAATCCATTGTAGACCCTTAAAAATAAAACTATTATTATATTTATTTTACTATGAATAAAACTAGCAAATACATTACTAATAATCTTCTATTAGTGACTCAATGAGCTATGACCTAAATTACTAAATTTTCTGCCCTTCCTCTGTTCTTACTCACATTCCAATCTTCTTTCATGATAGCACTGTGAGTATTACCTGCCCAACAAACACCAAAAACCAGTCTAAAGCACAGCCGTGCCCCACCCCCTTCGTTCCTGGTATAGATCTTCCTAATACAAGGAAATACATCATTTTCTAATTCACACTTTCTTGGTGGCAAGCAGATAATTGTTTATAATTAAAAAGCTTTTTCATCCAATTTCTACTGGGTTAGAGTAAATCACATGCTGTCACGTCAGGGAAGCACTTCATTAAGTACAAGTGGTGACAATGAGTCTGTGCACTCTGTTGGAAAAAAATATAGACCAGAAGTTGAAGTAAGAGACCCAGTTCCATGTATTAACTTTGAAAACAACTCAAGTGAAAATGTCAAGTAATTTCATCATTATGGACATTTACTTCCTACATGTGTGTGGCTAATTTACCATTTGGAAAAATAAAACTATACCCTGTTACTCCTTTAACCCAAATAGAGTGTCCAGAGAACTGAACAAACATTTGCATATAAGGACTGGTGCTAGCCAGGTTATGTCTGTGCACATCTGTAATCCCAGAACTTGGGGCTGAGGCAGGAGGATCACAAGTTAGAGGCCGGCATGTAATAATCAGAGCTATCCTGTCTTTAAAAAAGGAAAGAAAAGAAGAAATAAACAAGGCTCTCCTACCCCAAAACAAGTAAATCTCCATCACTTCCAAAGGGAAATATGAATAGAAAAATTATTTGAGAAGTAACTATAACACAGAAATCCTGAAGAGAAAGTAAACTATGTAAAAGTAAACTATATAAAACTAAAATCTTTGTTTAAAAAAATATACAAATATGAAAAGCTCAAAATACCACATGATCTTACTCATATGTGGAAACTGAAAGTTTATCTCTGTTGTGGATTGGATGACAATGGTTTCCATAGGTCAATATATTTGAATGTTTGGTCCCCTGTTGGTGGGATTATTTGGGAAGGATTAGAGGTATGTCCAGGTTAGAGGAGATATGTCACTGAGATTGCCATTAAGGTTTGAGAAGTCCATGCTTTTTCCAGTTCTCTCTCTCTCTCTCTCTCTCTCTCTCTCTCTCTCTCTCTCTCTCTCTCTCTCTCCCTCCCTCTTACATTTTTATGAATCAAGACTCAAGACTGCAGCTGTCAGCTACTATTTCAGCCCCATGCCTGTCTGCCTGTTGCCATGCTCCCCACCATAATAGTCATGAACTCTACTATTCTCTGGAACTGTGAGTCCCAAAAGAAATGATTTCTTTTGTAAGTTGCTTTTGTTGTGGTGTTTTGTCATGTCAATAGAAAAGTATTGAGAACAATGTCCCAGAAGTAGAAAGTGAAATAGTGGACAGCAGCTCTGGGGAGAAGAGGGGCTAATAAGGGCTACAGCAGTGGTTCTTAACCTTCCTAACGTCACAACCCTAACAATAAAATTATTTCTTTGCTAATTCATAGCTGTAATTTTGATACTGTTATAAGTCATACTCTAAATATCTAACACTCATAAGGATAACTGGTAGGCAATGCCAAAATGGGTGACAACCTACAGATTGAGAACTGCTTGTCTAAAGAGAGATGTTAAATTTCACACAATGACTTGCAAATCAAAAGGAGAGCCTCTCCTCTCTGAGTCACAAAATCGAATCCTTTTAAATATATTAAATGCCAGTCATGGTAAGAGAGGTGGGCACCCTCCTATACTGGTTAGAATATTCCAACCCCTATTCATCCTTTGTCTTAAAAAAGTTCAGTCTTCCAGTTTGGTTCATTTCCTTTCTTCTCCTTGGAATCTCTTTGTTTGTTACACAAGTTCTAACAACTTGTGTGAGCAACTGCTTGAGGGGAACAGATGGGAAGACTTAGATAAGTTCTTGAAATGGAAACAAAGCAAGAGTCATAATTTAAGGACAGTTTCCTGTCATGTTACAGATAAAATTGAGATGGAAAAATATAATAAGAATATACCTTTTGTGGTCAAAAGTTAACATAAACTCATAAAACAGTCACGTCAGCTTTGAGAGTTAAACAACCATTCATATTTTTCGTAAAGCAAAACACTTACAAACTAAATACATTTCATGATTTTAAAAAGAGTCTCCAGCATGGGCCTTAACCTGGAGAAATTAAGCCCCTAAAGGCACTTCATCTGAACTAGAAGATAATGCAAAAAGGACCAAGGGAATAATTAGATTTCCCCTTTAATCAGAAGCAGAAACCTATCTGCAAACAGTATATAATCCAACAAGTAGAGTATTTAATGAACTTTTTAAAAGAAGATTGTCTTATTTCCACTTAGTCAATTTAACCCTAAAAACAAAGAGTTCTAAGAATACATTTAATTTTCTTGAAATAATAAAAGCACAATTCTAGATTGATAATATTGTCATTATCATATGTGGGAATGGAGCATATCTATTTGCTTGGATAGTTATTCTCTTCAATGTAAAATACAATTTCTTAGACTTTAAGTAACTGAGAAAAGGAAACGTGACTTTTTAAACAAAGGAAGCAAAGCAGCTTTATAAAAAGGAGCTAAAGCAAACAAACAGGGAGATGGCTGAGAGGGTAAAAATCACTTGCTGTGTAAGCCGGATGACCTGAGTTCAGTCCCCAGAATCCATACTGAAGGAGACAACACCTGACTCTGGAGTTGCCCTCTGACCTTCATGTGCTCACTGTGATATGTGTCCACAGTCTTACACACACACACACACACACACACACACACACACCACACATACACACTACCAGCAGAATGCTTTTCAAATAAAATTGCAAATGACCTTTCTCATTAGTTGAAAGTTCTTCTTGTAAGCAAAAATAAGCTCTACTTTTAGATATTCAAATAGTAAGCACAGGGCATTAGTCAACTGCTGTTTTCTTGTTTTAAAATACGAGTTACCTATGTTGATGAAGCTTCTAAGGAGCCAGAAAAAGCACAAAACTAAATTACATTAAAACATATAATGCTAAAATATAATTTCTTTAAAGACAGCCTTATCTCAGTGACTCATAATAGTAGCTACAGAATGTAAAATTGTTATTATTTGTGTGCATGAAACTCTCTCTCTCTCTCTCTCTCTCTCTCTCTCTCTCTCTGTGTGTGTGTGTGTGTGTGTGTGTGTGTGTGTTTGCTATGAATGTGCTATGTACTTTACTTCCTTTTAGGAGAGGAAAGGATTTATTTCCATTTACAGGTTATAGTCCATCATTGAGAGAAGAGAAGGAACTCAGGTTCCCACTGTTGAAGGAGAAACTATGGAGAAATGCTGCTTGCTGGCTCACTGGTTCAGGTTTAACTAGCTTTCTTTACAACCAGGACCACCTGCCAAGGGAATGTGTACCTTAGTTTTTGAAATAGGTTCTCTCACTGAATTTGGAGCCTCACTTCAGCTATGGGAGCTGACAAGTGTAAGTTTCAGAGATCTATCTCTCCCAACTATTGCCTTGAGTATTGTGATTACAAGTGAGTACTAATGTGTCTGGATTTTACTTGGGTGCTGCGGAACTGAACCCAAGTCCTGGTGCTTTCAAAACATCTACTTTATACTAAATGAGGCATGTTTTGCTCTCTCCAGATTTTTCTTAGGAGGTAAATTTATTCAGTGATTATTCTCTGATGGCTATGGGCTTTCATTTTTGCGGCACTTTCCCTTTGACTGAAAACTCTGGAGTACTTGTATACTGTGAACATATATTAGTTTTTTGAGAATTTCATACAATTATGTCATTACATTCACTCTCCTTTGTGAAACTTCCCAGATGCACCTTTTTCCTTTCCTTTACTTCTCAACCTTGTGCTCTTTTATCCCCGATCAAGGCCAATTTGTACTGTCCAAATATTATTGGGATATTGGAACATAGTCAACTTGTCAAAGCAATACACAGTATTGTAAATAGCATAGACTTTCTTAAAAATCTGAAAAATTCACTTAAGTTATATGATATTGCCAGTGGTTATCTTTATACATTAAGGACTTTCAAAATCCTAGTTTTGCTTTAATCCTATCCCATATTAAATATATGTAAACTGAAAAAAATCTGCAAATGATGGCTCTTATATTTTTAATGATTTACAACAAAACAATATATTAGAGTTACATTTGACTTAATAAAAACTTATATGTATGTCAATAGCTACAATTCCAGAAACTGGACAAGGAGAAAAAAACCCCAGATGATACAAAGTTAGAAAATCTATTACTACAGATGCCTTTTTAAAGCAGCATTTAACTTTAGCCTCTAGTTCAAATGGTATCAGGTCACTTGATTGAATATTTATTCTTAGAGAAGACATTGATTTCACACACACAATCTATTCTACAGACTCCTGTTCTCTCAGTGGAGAAAGATCGTTTCTAATCAGGCCTCACTGGTGTCTGAGACTCTGAGAAACAGATCCTTCCTTGAAAATAAGCTCCACTTTCAAATATTCAAATAGGAAGCCCAGGGCATTTGTCAGCTGTGTTTTCTTTCTTTTATAAAAGTAACCTGCATTCATGAGGCTTCTAAGGAGCCAGAAGAAGCCTAAAACATTAAATTACAATAAAACATATAACACCAAAATATAATTTCTTTAAAGACAGTCTTACTTCTGTGTCCCATAATAGTTACACAGTTTATAGAACTCCTTCAATCAACATCTTAGTATTTTATAAGCCGAGCATTAATGTCTACAAAATAAGACAGAAAGTAAAACATTTCAAAATTAAGATTTAAAACATCTTGTATTTTATGCAAGAAAACATAGATGTTACCTATACTAAAATGAACATAAAGCTTAATAGGAAAACTCTGCAACTTTGCTGGAAAATTGCTAAGAGATGAGATTTGAGGTTCTTCCTGTTGATAGATGTGTTAATTTGTTTGACTGTAATAATCATTTTAGTGTGTGTGCATATGAACATTATGTTGTGCACTTTAAGTAAGCATAATTACTTTAAAAAATTAAATAGCTGTACACTTTAGTAGACTAATAGATGAATTTAAGGGTAGTAGAAGATTTTATACACCAATTAAGAGAGTTCAAAGCAAAGATCATTTCAAATAAAGGAGAGCACCTACTACTATAAGTTGGGAATCTTCAAATGACCTCAGTCCAATGAGAAAGGCCATTTGAAATTATATTTGAAAACCATTCTGCTAGTAAATGACAGAAGAAAACAATTGGAAATATTATTGGTTAAAACCTTTATTCAGTGAAATGATCAGAGAGAAGGAGAGAGAGGGGAGAGAGGAAGAGAGAGAGAGAGAAAGAGAGAGAGAGAGAGAATATAAAATCACTAAATTTTCTCCTGTTTTGAAATAGTTAAAACTGGTAAGAGAATTTAATTTCAGGATCGTAGATGAATGAGGGATTCAGTGAACAAACAGAAAAACATATCAGAGTAGTTTCGGGCAGAGGTACTTCTTGAGTTTTGAACTTACTGAAATTTAGCAATAAATGTGTTTATCTAACATATCTTGTAATTCACTAGCATTTTTCTTGAAGTTGTATAACTGCTAACACCAAAAGTACAAATAAAATCTTCAAAACAAAACTTAAATTAAAAAATGAAAACAAAACCCTGCTCCACCTCTAATAGATAACCCCAGGCAAGTCATTTTAGCTGTCTGTGCTTGAGTTTACTGATCTGTACTGCAAGAGTATTGAACTAGAAAATCTCTAGTCTCCTCCAAGCTTTAATGTATGAAAATCTAAAATGTCATTTATTTATTAGAAGCGGTTTTTTTTGTTTGTTTGTTTTTTACCATTTTCCTTTCATTTTTTTTTTCTACCACTAGAAGTACACCTTCAAAAGTAGTCATATCCAGGTCACTCAGAATTCAGTGTTTATTAGTCTCAAACCTGGAGAAAGGAAACTGTAGGTTCTCATGATTCAGTTACAGAAAAGGGCTATCAGTAATCTAACTAAATTCAAAAACCAGTGTTTTAATGTATTGGATTCATTTTAGGCTTAATGTTTATTTTACATAAACACTAGGCAATCTATCCAAAACATTAATTTGGTTATGTAGGATTTACATTATTATGTAGTAATAATTTAATCAGTTTTCTAATTTTTCCTTTTACTTTTTAGCATATATCAGGAAAAATTAATGGTAGCCAAGAATCACCAAAGTTAGTGATATTTTAACATGGAAAAGACAATATTTACCACCAATCAGTACCTTTGTAATTCCCTTGCATGTAAAACAGTGACTCAAGAAAATTTTTATTATGCATCATCTATATTTTAAAACTAAATATGCAGAACATCTGAAGATCTTTTTGTCCTTCTTAACTCCCTCACATCCCTTTTCTCCTAAGCACATAATGTTAATATTTTATTTTATATTCTCTGTGGCAAACATTTTTAATGATGATATATTTAATCTGTAAATTTTACATCTTCCTATGCCATTTCCCACTGGTTACTGAATGGACATGCTACAGTTACTCTAAATTGTGACAGTCCTAGTAGGCATACTTAAATAGCCAAGGGAAATTATCTTGTGGATAATTGCCAGGAAATCAGTATTCATAGCTTTTAATAAAAAAGAGAAACAAGCTAGTGTAATTTTAAAAATAAGTGATCCATTAAAAGGTCTCACATTGACCATTACATAAAGATAAATTTCTGACTCTGTAATAATCTATCAGCTTTAGAAAATAATTTGTAAATATAGCAAATTTTGCAGCAGATGTAAAAGATATTTAGGCAAGAAAAACACGTATATACAAGTGTGAGGGCTGGAGGGGCAGAATAATGGTAAAGTGTTTGCCTTTCATGAATGAAGCCCATTTTCAACATCACAAGTTTGAGTCAATTTCTAGTCAAAGTTTGGCATGGGCAGGTATTGTATTGCATGCTTTTAATATGAATACTTGGGAGGCAGAGGCAGGTGGATCTTTGTGACTTTCAAGCCAGCTTCATGTAAGTAGCGTTCCAGGTCAGCCAACCTACATAGTGAGGCCCTATTTCATTTTTTTTTTTTTTTTACAAAAGCAGGTTTGTTTTTGAAATGTGTGGTTCTATCTAAATTACATAGTATAGGCAAGAGGGAAGGCTTTGGTGGGCTGAAATGATCAGCAAACACTTTGATAAAGAGGTCTTGTTGAGCGAGGACTTCGAGGTTTGGTTTATTTTGTAAGTGACAGTGTAAGATAGGGAGCTTCAGACTCAGGTAAAAATGTCCCAAAGGCCAAGAGCTAAAGTAAGTTGGCTGGTATAAAGAACACCCACCTTGTTTACTACTAGAAAGAATGATGGGGGTGGGGTGAGGAACTGGACAAATGTTCCACACTTAGGCAAACTGAAAGTTAAAGTAAATCACAGTTTAAACAAGTTGGGTTCCAGGGAGGAAAGATTGACCACAGCAGAAACTAGCTGACAAACCAGAGACAGGTCAGAGTTGGCTTACTGACAATACATTTCACCTTGCCTCCAGTTTGAGATTGACCTCCCTGAGCTCATCATGACCATTTGTTTCAATTTACTGGGTCTGGGCAGTCTGTTCCCTCAAAAAGTACAAACTTTGTCTGCCTTCTGCATTTGTTAGATTGTAGCAATCTCCATCAGGGTTCAGAACCAGATACCACTTGTTCAACAAAAGCCTTCTTCAAATACCTCATTTTAAAAAAGAGCCTCCCTATCCCCGACCCCACTGTTCTTTGCTGTATTATTAAATATAAACTTCACCATTCATATAATACATGCAACTTTGATTTGCAGATACGTATGCATCTGTTTTCTCAATTCTACAGAGCTATAAAAATCTTTTAGGGCAGAAACTGTGCACTACAACTTTGCATGCCGCAGGGGTTTGCATTTTTATAAGCTGGTGTACAAAAACAAAAATCCTACCCACAAAATAATGGTAAATAAGAATTTGTTGAATGACTGCATTCTAGCACTAACATGTTTTCATTCTCTTCATTTTTCCCTTATCCTTATGAGACAATTCTTATATTGAAACCAATTTTCTCTCAGAAAATTAAATTACTGAAACATACCTAGGTTCTTCCAACAATGCTTTCACCATAAAGGTAACTAAAAAACACATCTAGAGCCTGGTCAAATGACACATAGCCCACAGGCCAAGGAAGCACATGTAAATGTACCTTTCTGATTTGTTTACTTGAATAAGAATGCAATGCTAAATTAGGGGTGTAGGTTCAGTAGGTCTTAGTTTAAGTGGTTTGTTCAGCTCCACGTGCAAAATGGTAGGGGAAAAGGGACAAAACTCAAAATGGAAGGCTCTGGTAGAGTGTAGTTTATTTAGATTGAACAGATAATTTGGCATTGTGTAGATCATAGTGCAGTCATGTTTGTTTGTTTGGGGGAGGCTGTTTGTTTTGTTATTTTATGTACATTGGTAT
>PVIH01009936.1:10705-78918 GCA_004025045.1 Sigmodon hispidus | reverse complement strand
CCCACCTAGAGGAACACCTGACTCACTCTTGAGGGAGAGGGGAAAGAACTGGATTTGGCCAGAGGTGGAGACTGATCTAAGCATTAATGGGTCAGTGGGACCATAGGACTGTATGCTCCCTGCCCAGGGAGGGGATGGGGAGTTGCAGAGGAAAAAAAAAGTGACCAGATGTGTTGGGAGGGGGAAGAGACCTTGGATACGGATATACAGGGATGGAAAAAAAAAAAAATTCAGAGGGAAAGATGAACACAAAGAAAATATAGGTGTAGCAATCTTATTTGTATGTCTACCCTTGATAAGCCATGCTTATCACTCTTATCCTCTATATAGTTATTGTTAACTCTTCCACATTTTAAATTCTTTTTACTGTGTTTTTTTTTTAATAAATACAAAATAAAGAAACAAACAAAAAAAAAAACTATAACCCTTCTGAGAGCATGATCTAATGACCTCCTACTAGACTGCATCTTTTTTTTATTTTTTATTTTTTTGGCTTTTATATACTTATTATTTAGTGATTTTACATCATGCACCCCTGTAGGGAGCTGTGTTGTACCACGCCCTAAAGGTGGCGCTGGTTTCCGCCTTCCACCTTTCTCGATGGTGAGTGCTCTCAGGAGTAAACAACTCCTTATTGGCTGTAGGCGAGGATGGTGGCTTGCTTCCGGCGCCTCGGGACCTATGGGCAATGTCTACCGGGATTGGAAGCCCAGAGGGTATTTAGCCACAAGTGGATTTCCCCCCGGGGTCGTTCGTCATATGTCTGAGAGTGAGAGTGAGAGTGAGTGAGTGAGAGACAAGAAGATAATTAAAGGTCCGAATAAACTTCAAAGAGAAGGATCCAGTGTTGCGTGTTCCTTGCAGGACGAGGTGGCGCATGACACACCCCATCAAACTCAGTTATCAGACCTCCCAGATTCATGCCCACTCTTATGATCTCCCCATTTACAAAAATGCCCATTCATGCTGCTCATTTACTTACTGGAGCATAGTTAAACTCCCTGTGGCCAGACCCTTAAAGAAAACAAGTCTTTCCTCACCCACACCCCTGCCAGAGGCCATCAATGCAGTAGTGAGGCACTGTGTCATTTAGCTATGTTCTAGCCTTGAGTTCTTGTGTACAATGTCATCTCTCTCTTTTTATTTATTTATTTAACTTTTTTAAGTCCACTAATGAGTGAGTACATGCCCTGATTCTTGTTCTGGGATTGTGATACCTCACTCCGGAGGATATTCTCCATATTCATCCATTTCTCTTAAAGCTCTCCATCATAGGGTACATTTCCAATACATGAATCCCTGGAGGATACATTCAAGCCACATCTAAACTATGGCAGAGCCCTGGAAACAGTGACAATCAAAATCATGACCAAGGGAAGTTACAGAAGAAAAAATTTATTTTGTCTTGTGGTCCCAGAGGGATAAAAATCCATCATGGCAGGGAATCGTGACTCCCTTTCTGGAAGAAAACAGCTGAAAACTTACATCTCAAATCACACACCAGAAACAGAAAAAACTTTGAAACCTCAAAACCTGGCCCCTGCCCCTGCCATAACATACTTCTTCTAGTAACATGGTATCTCCTAAGCCTTCCCAAATAGCTCCCCCAACTGGGGACCAAGTGTTTTAAATGCGAGAGTTTATGGGTACCATGAAGAATTAATTCCCTCAGGCAAGGGTTGTGAGGGCAATACTGCAGGGGGTACAGGTGAAACTGCATCCTTCTAAGTGTGGAAGTCTACATCCTCAGATGAGACAAATCCATCCAAATTCGAAGGTTCAAAGTCCTCAGCCTCATTAGGGTCCTCCCACACATCTCCACCCCAGGTTAAAGGGCCCCATTCTTTACTAATCCGTGACCTTACTTTAATCACTGACACCCTCCAAGGCTAGGGCTTGAACTTTTACAGTAGGTTAGCAACGTTGTAATGAGGGATTAGGTTTGAATTTCTACAACTTGAGCTCTGTGGATGTAAGATTCTCTTCCAGGTCATACTTAGAGACCTGTAGACTTTTTAGGCACATCTGGGGCTAATTAATTTTTTTTGTTGTTGAGCTTATGTTTTCCACTGTTGGTTTGGAGCTTCTAGAAGCATCCAACATTCTTATCTTCCTTATTTATCCACAAATGGTCAAAAGTTTTATATATAGTCACTAATTTTTCCCCCATAGTAAGCCCTTTAAATATTTCTAACTACAGGCCTTTAGCCCACAAGTTTGGATGTCCTGACAGGCCCAATCCGTTTCTGGCATCCTGGAGGATTCCTAAAGAGCTGCTAGACTTCAGTCTGCATTGGAATACTGAAGATGTGAGATTGAATACAGACAGCAACCAAATAGATGAACTAGCCCTAGCTGGCACGAGGAAGGGAGGACAATCAAACAAAAAGCAAAGTTTCCTACTTCAGTGTCCAGAAAGTGTGATCAGATTTAAAGTAGATCTTCTTTAATAATCTGATTAGGGAAATATTGTTCAGGGATGCCTGACTGCTTGAGTTTTTATTGATTACAAACAGTCAAGTTGACAACAAAGATTACATCACTTGGTACTAATCCTCTACTTCAGCACAAACTTTCTGACCTGTGGGGTGGGGGCACAGTCCCTCAGCTTCTGTCCAGTTCCTGGGACTTCTGAGAATTAGACATACTCATGTGACTTTTGGTTGCTACCACAGCTCTGTATAGCCAGGGAGGGATCATCTATACTATATGCTTATGACCACAGCTCCTATAATGTATGCAGCAGTTATTTGTCAGGATCCATGGTGACTTGAAAGTCCAATATAGACTAGACTTTGGTCTCTTAAATGATGTCATCACTTGTATACCTTAAATCCAGACTCCTCAGAGACTCCGGCATGTCACCAGCATCCCGTACAGAAAGCCACCTTTCTCTAGATGGTTGGGTCCACCCACAGAACCTCTATTTCTGGAAATGACACTCAACAAGGAAATGAAGCCTGCTTGGTGCTGCAGGAAGCTGATACACAGGAGAGGTGAAGAGGAGGAGTAACAGGGACTAATCTTCAAATTGCTCCCACCCAAACTCTGTAAAATGAGACCATGGGTCCCCAGAGCCTCTAGCTCATCTAACAGATAGGGCTATAATAGCCCCCACCTCAGCCTACATCTGGGGCTGTTGAGGGGAGTACAATGAGGAAACAGAGCCTCCAGGCTGCTCTCTGACCCACACTGTCCTGCTTGCCAGACATTTCCAAATGCTACTCTTTCCCTGAGATCCACCTCTCTGCAGATGAAGGCTCACCTGTACCTCATACTTCATGTCTGAAGATTTCCAGTCTTCCAGCAGCTCCTTGTCACCTGCCTTGTGTATTATGAAGTTTCTAGCCTGGACTAGCCTCATAATCCAGACCAGAAGTCCCAAATTATCTGCCCACAGCTGCTTAGTCTCAAATAATCACATAAATTCTTATATTATTTTCATGCTGTTTGGCCTATGGCTCGGGCCATTACTTGCTAACACTTAACTCTTTTTTTTTTTTTTTTTTTTTAAGATTTATTTATTATGCATACAGTTTTACAGAAGAGGGCACCAGACCTCATCATAGATGGTTGTGAGCCACCATGTGGTTTTGCTGGGAATTGAACTCAGGTCCTCTGGAAGAACAGTCAGTGCTCTTAACCTCTGAGCCATCTCTCCAGCCCCAACACTTAACTCTTAAACTAACCCATGATTAGCCAAGTGGCTTAGTACCTTTTCTCAGAGCAGCATTTCATCTTCTTTCTTCTGTGTCTGCCTGCATCTCTGCTCTGTTCTTCCTCTTCCCAGAATTCTCCTAGTCTGGTAGCCCCAGGTATACTTCCTGTCTGCCTTCTGACCAATCAGTGTTTTGTTAAACCAGTAGGGGCACAAATATCTACAATGTACAAGAGTAACATCCCACAACAGCCTTAGGAGCCTATGAATCTTTTTGTATGCAGGGCCAGAACAGTCATGTTGGCCAGACAAATGACTTCTTTCCTTCCAGGAAACTGCCCTCTGTCACAACCACCCCCTGTCTGCCTGCTCTCTACTATGAAAGCTATCAGTTTTACAGAAAGTTTCACTGGTGGAAGACCCTAACCCAAGGACATTTCTCTGCCTTACAAGGGTCAGCTGCCACTGTGTCACTCAGCAGGTCTCCAGTCTCTGCCTCTGGGTGGCTCAGGTCACATCTCTGACACATACCAATGTATCTTTGTTGGCAGTTGCCAGATGTCAGAGCAATGTTTCCTGAGTCATTCTGAAGTCATCCCCAGCTGATTCACTTCCTAGATCAATGCCTTCCTGAGGACTGCTGTTCTCAAGACTGCTGTAGGAGGTGATTGTAATTGGCTGAACCATGTCTACCTACCACCTTCTCTGTTCCCTATATGTCACACTCACAAGGTATGTCTACACAGGTAGAGGCCACTAACAGCTCTCATTGACCACCACAGTCAGTTTATGTCCTTAAAGTACAGGGAAAGCTTGGATGTCAACTAAACTGAAGTCTTATGGGTAATGGAGCCCAAAGCATGTCTTGTGCAAAGGAAGAAAGAATCTAATACCCCCAAAGATATTACTTCCTTTCAAAAGAATGAACTTCACTTACTTGGGTTCTTCCCATTGCCATATCCCACCCATGTCCTGCCTTCTACCCATCTTCTGATGTAGCCAAGACAGGATTCCTTGTCACTGAAGACTTCAACCTTTATTGCATGGACCTAAAAACAGCCATCTGCCCCAGCCAGCAGGGTCTTCAACGTGGACCTGAAACTGTGGGTGGGACAAATCGGGGGACAGGAACACAAAAGAACGGAGGGCAAGACAAAAA
The DNA here is from genome assembly GCA_004025045.1 of Sigmodon hispidus. Classification (NCBI taxonomy): domain Eukaryota; kingdom Metazoa; phylum Chordata; class Mammalia; order Rodentia; family Cricetidae; genus Sigmodon; species Sigmodon hispidus. The sequence continues at coordinate 74,101 of PVIH01009936.1, read as the reverse complement.
CCTTCTGATCAAGCCTCCTTTATTTTTCAGCCAGCAGTTAAACAGGGGTTCAACATGGGAAAGTTCATGTAGGCACACAGGGTGGGGACATTTCACAGTGAAAAGGTATTCTGCTAAAACACGATGTGTTACTTGGAAATCTATCTATCAATTGCCTAACCGGAAAAGGGACACGTGTTCTCTGAGATTCTGACCGGAAAAGAGACACCTGTTTGTTGCCTGGGAAAAAGTTTAACTCATAGTAAAAAGGAAGTCTAATTTGAGTCTTGCCTGAAGGGCTGAATTCCTGGCGTAGCTTGAGACAGTGGGCACATTGGCCCTTGGTTCCCGGACAGATAGGCAGGACCCAAAGAACTTACTTCTATCACTATACACAGTACCTGGTTTACTAAATGAAGAAAGAGATCTATGTTCAAATCTAGGATATTGGCAGCTGTGAGACTATAGTTAGGCCATGGGCATCATGTGGAAATTGATAGACCCTAGAGTCAGGGTACTTCCTCTTGGAAAGGGGGCCCCAAGAACCCAGACTCCAGTCCAGTGGATGCAAATAGCAAGAGGGTTTATTGTATTTCATTTGTACAGGCGGGCTACCTCTTTGCCTCAGGAACAAGAGAGTAGCTCCGATTAACAATCCCATATCCCTTTTAAAGGCTAAAACCCCCACAAAATCATCATAACAACTGGGGCAATACATGATTGGTCACTTTAAAGGTCATACTATAATCATAAGGTTGCTTACAATAGTCATGGAGTTGCCTTAAGGTCAGCTGGGGGCTTTTCAGAGAACTCTTAGGGTTTTGTTTTTTTTTTTTTTTCAACCAGGTGTTGGCAAAGGTCACAGCTATTCTGCTGGGAACTTCTGGTATTTTAATCACAGGTTCGACCATTATGTCCTAATGGTCACCTGAATTGATTACGGCCATCTGGGCTGAGTCACTCTTGTTTCCTGGAACAGACTTTTAGACTTTTAGTTCCTTGTTCTCATGGGGGAGGGGTGCTCTGCTGAATACTTGAACTGAATGCCTGGGACAGGCCTTAGAACTTAGGGTCTTTAAAAATGAAAAAAAAAAAAAAAACACACACACACACACAACACAGAAGAGGGTTGGGCAGAGCTGAAGGAACATCCACATGCCCACTCCAGAGGAACACATTCCAAGACCTCAGGAGAGGAACCACACCAAGGGTGACACAGGGCACTATTTACACTAATTTGTCCTTGCAAATACATGCATAGAATAAACTTTATTATATAACCAAAGGGCAGTAAAACCATTAGAGGCAATTTGTCATGAAATTCAACAACCTTAGCATAGGACAGTTTTTCCTTCCAAACTAAATTGAAAGCCTGAAGGAATCACTCCACAGGTCCTCTGTAAGATAGCCACACTTTCAACAGCATCACTATCAGCTTGAGGCCCAACATTAAGTAAAATAAGGATTTTATAAACCTAACCACTGAGGAGCCTCCACTGTTATCAGATGGTGAGGAGAAGGGGAAGGTATACAAGGGAAGCATGCTGGGCAAAGGACTGACAGCAAAATTTCATCCCTTCTCTTTAATAGCCTGAAATTTAAAACTAGAAAATTGTTTACGTCTGGGATTTTCCATATGGTGTTTTGGGGGGTAGCTGTCATTGAGTAACTCAAACCACAGAAGTTAATACTCAGGAAATGAACTGCAGAAAACCATGACTGGGATAGGAAGACTGGAAATTATGGATGGAGGTTTTCTGCAGACCATGGAGAAAGGACAGCTACTAAAGCGACCTTTAATTGTTCTCCTGATTGTGTGCTCTGCTACACATGCAACAAAGATACAAAACCATCTCTTTCCTCTAGGGATTCATGAGTGTGAGAAATGTGGTGTTATAGTGTAAGAAGTAGATTCCTCCAACACTAGTGAAAAATAAGGATTTATACAGAAATCTTTTCAGCATAGGGCTTGAGGTGTCTTAGTGAGGATAATTCTTCAGGCCATGACAGGATGGAAGTCCTTTCCTGATATCAGGTTGTATACCATGAGCCTCAAAGCGCGCGCGCGTGCACACACACACACACACACATACACACACACACACAAACAAGATGGTGACATTCTGACCCAGTGGTCAGATTCTAGGCAGCCCAGGGTTCTAGGCAGCCAGTGTCAATGAGTAACACCAAGCACAGAGAGACCACTGTAGGACTGCTGACAGAACTAATAACAAGGGCCATGTCCAAGATGGCAACTACTCCAGTTCTGAACCCCAATGTTCCTATGCTAAAATAGGCCCCACAAACAGTAGAACACAAGTTAAGGCTTGGAATCTCAAAGCTCTTCTAGTGACCAGGGCAGATGAGGCACCAAAGGCAACATGTGTATGCCACCTTGGATATGAACTTTAAACTGACAGAATGGGAATGTGGTGGTGCAGACCTTTAATCCCAGCACTTGGAAGGCAGAGGCAGGTGGGTTTCTGTGAGTTTGAAACTACCCTGATCTACATAGTGAGACTCAAAACAGTGACTGAAAGGTATGGACTAGTAGCTTATAGACCTTCTGTACCTGACTCATAAGTATCTCTGCCAGCTCTACCACCTGGTTCTGTAGAGAAAAGTACAGACCAGCCCTTCTGTTCCGTGAAGAAGACAGAGTAGGGAAGTCCCTTTTGAAGCTCTTTGTGACATGATGATGCTAAAGACTTTTCACCTGTAAGGAGTGGTGGCATGCACACACTCTCATAGTTCTACACTAGAGAGACTGGGGAGATGAGATCCTAAATTCAAGAAAGCCGTGGGGTACACAGTGAGACCTAAAAACACCAAGGGCTGGACATGCAGCTCAGTGGCAATGAGTCAGAAGAATGGACCCTGGAAGTCTTTGTACAAAGCCTACAAAATTATCATAACCCACAAATCAAACTTGCTGTCACATACAAAGACTGCAGCACTACCCTCCACATACACATACACCTTAGACATGTAGCATATAGAGCACACAGAAGAATGAGCACATTGCACAAATAACTCATAAAAGTTTCAATCCTTTCTACATGGGCACCTTTTGAGCCTCCAAACTTTTATCCCTGCTCCATCCCACTTTCTCCCTTGGAAGTGTGTTCATGTTCTTCCTCAATACATTCTACTATTTCACTTGTCACTATCTACATGACTGTGTCCAATTCCTTGTTGGAGAACACAAGTGCCTCCAAATCCTGGCAGGTGCCCTTTGAACCGAAATATCTTTCAATATTAGGGCAGCACTCGGAGGACATATGCAAAGCTCTGAGCCCATCCACTGCAAAAAAAAAAAAGCATGCTTATATATGTGTATGCACCCATGAAATCCAATAAGGCTTTGACCTTGAGGTTTTCCTCAGAAGGTAACAGGCAGGATGCCACTATCCTGATTTATCCAGCAGCACTCAATTAAGACAGTCAGTCCTGGGACAGGGCAGCCCCCAAGAAGATCCAAAGAAATGCTTTGGTGGCCCTATCTTGCTCCTTGGAAATAAATTAAACTCATTCCATGGCTGAATCTGCATCTGGCTTCTTCTCGTGGTGAAGATTTTTTTCTTTCTCTTCCTACCCAAAGGGTTCAAAAGTTTAGAGCTGATTTGTATTCTGAGCACCAAGCAGACTGCTGCAAACCCAGCTCTGTGGGGGAGGTTGATTGAACAGCCAGCCTGGGGCAGGCACTGCTCTTCAGAACTGGAAGGGCTTCTTGGGTGTCGCTGTTGCTTTCCCCTCCCTGAATCTTAGCCTCTCTAACCCTCCTGTCCCTGCTGGGAGCTGCTGCTCTTTGTGATGATAACAGCTGATCCACGGGCAGCAGTGGAATGCTGGGGAATCTCCGAGGAATTCCACTAGGGCTCTTTCAAGCACTTCATTTGCATACATTTGTATAAGTTATGCAGTGGTATACACTTCTCTTTAACATTGCACCCTAATGAAATCACTCAGATGGGCACATTTGAAATGGGATTTACTCTGGGAAGGTTGACCCTTTGCCTGTTAAATCATTTGAATGATCATTTGAATATATTTGCACCAGTGGCACAAGGAAAGGGTTCGGACTGGTGTTTTCAGAATTAATGAACCAATGTGGCTACCTCTGTGGGGAGGGCATGGAGTATTCAGTAAACAGTCTGAGGCATTTGGAATCTGAGGCTAGGACATCTCAGCAGCATTGAACCTCAGTCCTAAAGCATTCCCAGAAGTCAAAAGCCATCCTAGAAGTTCTCACACACAGATTCCTTTGAGGAGCCCTCAGACAGCCTCTGTGGAGATGGGAGAGTTGAAACAAGCCAAGTAAGAGGACACAGATCCCAAAGCTGTTGACAGCCCCCTATTATAGAAAAGGGGACATCAAGCAGAGGCTCTGCTGGGACCTGTGAGGAGCTGTTGCTGCTTGCTGGGTGGTAAACTCACTGGCCTCAGAGAGGCCTGTACTCAAGGGGTAATAATGAGCCCAGAAGGGAGGTGGCTGGAGGTTAATTATGTCCCAGGAAGCCAGCAGTCACCAGCTATCCTGGAGGATTTAGTTGAAGCTTCAGCTCCCATGCAGCTCCGGGTGAGCTGTTCAGGGTCTCCAAGCCTCCAAGAACAAATGCATTCAAATCTGCATCAGAGAGGCAGCCAGGCAGAGAAGGACCCGGGCAAGAGAGCCCATGGCAAAGGGCTTCCTTCCACCTTAAGACTTTGTATTTCACAATGCTTGTAATTTATTCTTTGTGAAAACCTCCAGCTGACAGACAGAAACTAATCCACAAGTGTAAGACTTGCTCCAGGTCATTCTGCTTACAGAGGACAACCCAAAAGTTAACTGTTCAGATCCCAAAGCCCAGCCCCGCATGCCTGCAATGTGTCTATTTATCATGTAGCGGAAACTTTTCCTAGTATATCTTGCCCAGGCATGGCATGTTTCTCAGGGAACACTGCCTAGCAAATAGCAATGAAGTGTGACCTCCTGAAACCACTTGGCCTCCGTATAGGCTCATTCCTCAGCCTCTACCTTAAGGAGAAGCCAGCCCTAATCCCAGGGTCTGGTGGTTGCCTCCAGCTATCAGTCTGACAGAGGGTCCATATTATCCCTCTCCAGAACCAGTGAGCATATAGCCTGTCTGCCAGGAGTCAGAAAACACCCATGAGTCTCTGACTAGGTCAGACATCACACCCCTCTTTCCCTGAGGCTTCCTATAAAATGCGACTCAGATGAAGTGGGTTAAGCTATAGAAACTGAGAGTGTTATCATTCTAAAGGTTGTAAACAAGAGCATCAGCAGAATGGTCTCTTCTGAAGTCGAGGGAGCCATTTCCTGATGCTCCCCTGGCTGAGGTGACAAATAAGTACATCCTTCTCCCATGGTGGTCTCTGTGTCCTCACAGCACCTTCTCTGTGTGTCTGTTCCCCATTTCCTCCCATGAATAAAGATATCAGTCTAGGACTGGCCTTGCATAAACTAAATCTGCAAGGTATCATCTGCATATAATGCCATTTTCTGAGCTCTGGGGGCACATAAACACATAGTGCTGGGGAAACTACTGTGTATACTTCATTCTAAAGCATCTCTGTTGGTATAAATTGTCATAAATTATGTAACTTGACATTCCTCCTGGGAAATCTCAATTTTTCTGAGATCCTGAAAACTTATGTAAAACTATGAAGTTGTACTAAAAAATATTAAAAACTTCACAAAAATATTTTCTGGTTCTCTAGTGATAATTTTTCTGGCCACATGTGAGACATTGTAGGTACTGCTTCACCTTCAGCTCCACAGCCATCCTGTAACACAGCTATTAACATTTTCCGTGTGTGTGTGTGTGTGTGTGTGTGTGTGTGTGTGTGTGTGTGTATACACATATGTTCAAATGTACATGCACACTCATGAGGGGATAACTGTAGAGGCCAGAGGACAACCTTGTATATTGTTCTTCAGGCTCACATCTTTACTTTCTTTTATGAGATAAGGTTTCTCATTGGCCTGGAACTCTCCAAGTAGGCTAGTCTAGCCTCAGGGATCTGCCTTTTCCCAGTACTGGGATAACAAGAATACATCTAGCTTCTCTAGATAAGTTTTGATGACTAAACTCAGTTTTGCAAAACAAGTATTTTTCCAATTGAGTCATCCCCTTGGCATTCAGCATGTCCCTTCCACAGGGGTTGAAATTGAAACCTTGTGAGTTAATAGTTTGCTGAAAGAGAAGATTTAGATAGCCATGAAGGTGTATCTCAAGCCTAAGCCTACTTTACTTTGGGGATAGAGACCTTCTATCCATGTATGGCTGATGTTTCTATCAATACACAAACACTAAGCATGTCTGTGACCTCTTCTGTGAGGCCCTTTCTCCTCCAGCCATGACCTCATAATGAGGCTGCCCCTGCCTAGTTCCTTACCATTATGACACTGAGGATAGAATCTCTTGAAGCCAACCAGAACTCTTGCCCTTATGCCAGTCAAACCATTAACACCAGTGGTAGCATTGCTTGCTGGTTGCTTAGGAACCAAGTTACACCTTGTCCCTTTCTGGAAATCTTCAAGCCACTAAAAGCTATGTGGACATCTCATCATGTGGCATAGACTCAACTATATACTCCTATTGTAAAAGTCCTCTGCAGACACTACCAGGATTTCTGAGGCTTTCCTGCCTACTTTTTGTCCAACCATAGCTTTTTGACATCACCAGTCTGCATAACAGGAGTGAGGACTTGGAATTAGCACATGAGTGAATTAGAAAAGGATGTGACAAGTGCCCTACACTCCATCCAAAAGACCAATTAACTACCTTTAATGTGGAGGAAACTATTAACATTGTTGTCACATTTGAGCCAGGTAACCCACTGGTAACTATCAAGAAGCTCAAAAATGTTGAATGATTTTTTTGGGAGCAGGGACTAGCTTCTAGAAATGGCATGTTCCTCAAGTCATAACAGGGAAGAAGATAAACAGGTTTCACTTTTTTTTTTTTTTTTAAGTTGCCAAAAAGGCCTGCCCCTTCTCCAGCGAGCATACTTTAGTCCAATATTTTAGAAGGGTGGGATCCTTGTTCCTATTCCATTGAAGAGGATGAACAAAGAGGTGTGAGAGGTCTCCGTGAATAGGCAGATGTAGCGGAGCAACAAAGAAAACATCGGGGAAAGTGCTCACAGAAGCGTTCTTGCTAATTGTGTAGTTTGTTTGGGCCAGTAATTACAGGCATCATTTTTGCAAACTCGCATCAGGAAAGATGACATGAGAAAGGTTCTCGGTATAGACAAATAGAGTCCAAAGACTGGGTGGTGTGGGGGTCATGTGTCTGCTGTAATTGGCAGGATGTGTTTTGACTTGTTCTCTGGAAATGTGATAATCATGTGCCAGAGAGGTAAATGGGTAATTGCATTTTTCAGCCTTTAGAATCGAGTGCGCAAGTTGTAAAGCCACCTCTCTTTCATCTTTTCAATAACCTACTCTGCTATTGACAACAGACACTTGAACTGTGGCATTTTACTTCTTTTATGGCATAGATCTGAGAGAAAGGGAGGTTTGCCTCGCAAAGGGTAACTTCCCAAATCCCTTGTGGGAAAGGGAAAAGCCAAGCGTTCCATTTTGAGGTTTATTTAATTACAAAGAATAATTGGAGAGGGGATGAAAAATAACATCAAAACAAAATGTGGCTGACAGCCTGAGGGTAACATCAGAAAGCCTGCTGACCAGAGGTGCCTGGCACACTTTCCTCCACAGCACCTAAATAAAACAGAAAAAACAACAGCTATTTCCCTGGAGTATTTGAAGAGGGTGCCGGAGTTCATTGGTGATGTGGCAGGGATGCCAGTGGGCACAGATGAGCCACAGCCTTTGAAGGAACGGAACAGGAGCTCACAGCATCTACAATCTCACTTCCTGACATCAACCCTGAACCACAGGGGACTTCGCTCTAAAGGGGAAGCAGGACGCTCACCGGTCAAGACTCAAATCACAAACATAGAGTGCATACTATTAAAAAATCTTGCAGGGCATAGAGGCCCTGGGCATATTTGAAGAGCCATCCATCTAGTTCAAGACTGCCTTATCCAAAGCGAGAACCCCTTGGGCACTCTGCCCCATCCCAGACTCTTGCTTCTCAGCCTAGCATGCCTTGAAACCCTGCCCATCCAGGATCCTGTGATGAGATAAACAGCTCAACTTAGTTCCTCAGCTGACTCATCCCTGCAAACCAAAAACCCTGCCTACACATCCATGACCCTGAGACATACCTACCAGAGAGCCCGGAAGATCATCTAATCAATGCTCAGACCTTGAGAGGCACCTCAGTCTATTACCAGAGGTTCTGTGTCACATGCATCTGTGCTCAAAGGAGTGGCATCACCTATATACAGCCTTTAAATAGCAGACACCTGCCTCTGCAGTTACAACTGCTACACCTTTTGCCACATTGGCCTTCCAGGAAAATCCCTCCTTTACAGACCCACAGGAATGGATAGGTTCACTGGAACCAGGCACATTGTACCCAACATCATCAACATACCTAACGAGCATTTCAGCTACAGTCAAGTTCTGCCTAGCCCACAGAGACCCTTATACACATTCCTGACAGTGCACTCAAATGTTTACTTGAAACCAAAACTGTCATGGAGTCTCCAACCAGCACCACTGGTTACTCCCAGAAAGTTCGCAACCAAAATAATTCTATAAACAGTAGAATACCAGTCTCTCCAAATGCACGACTATAAATAAAGAGACAGAAGAAGCATGGTATCATGATGTCACTAGGCTTTTAGGTTTATAAACTTGACACTTGGTTTTCCTGTATTGTACAATAAGTTAGAAAACAGAAATTTGTAAATAAAAATAAATGTATTTATAGCTTGTCCAAATTGGTGGCAGCATCTAATTTCTGTGGGCATCTTATAGAACATAAGCAAATTCAATTGTGAATCAGGACAATCAGCCCTTTTCTGGGCCATAGGACCTGGAGCAGAGGTTGCATCTACTCTCAGTTAAGAAAATGTTTCTTATTCAAGTCTAGAACAAGGAGTTAGGTGAGTTTTGGTTTGTTTGTTTGTTTGTTTTGTTTCCTTTTGGATTTTCAAGACACCTCTGTGTAGTTCTGGCTGTCCTGAAACTCACTCTGTAGACCATGCTCACCTCACAGAAAGCTACCTGCCTTTGCCTCCCAAGTGCTAAAATTAAAAGCATGCACCACATAAGATTAGGTTTTAGAAAAGAAAGTCTTGCATTTTGGTGGGATGAAGAATCTCACCCCTTCTAGACCTTGAAAAATCCTTTGTTCCCAGGTCACCTCTTTTCACAGGTAGAGAATAGAAACTTTTTTGCTTTTCTCTGAAATTCAACTTCAAACTTCTGTGTTTCTGTTAAACACAGAAGTTTTACAAGTGAAAGAAAGTGATAGTCTGTCAACTAAAGGTAGGAGACAGTGTATCTCTTGAAAATAGAGAAGGTTCTGTGGTTAAGAGCACTTGCTACTCTGCCAAAGGACCTATGTTTGGTTACCAGTACTCACATCAAGGGCTTACAACTACCTTTAGAAGACCTGATGAGCTCTTCTGGCCTTAGTGCATACACATGCATACACACACACACACACACACACACACACACACACACTCACATGCACACTCACACACACATACACACATGCGTGCACAAACACACATATATACACACTCATACACACACTTGCACACACACACATATATACATACACACACATGCACACATACACACGTGCATGCACACACACTCACACATACATACACATACACACTTACACTCTTACACACACGCACACACACACACACAATGTGGGCTACCCTCACATAGACTTACACAGAGATGCTATCTTTAAAATATCTCCTGTTTCACCAGAGCTTTACTATAGGGTCACAGTTACCTTTCTCTAGAGCAGTGGTTCTCAACTTGGGTCCCAACCCCTCTGGGAGTGTCAAATGACTTTCACAGGGGTCCTATATCAGATATCATGCATATCAGATATTTACATTATAGTTCATAACAACAGCAAATTTACCATTATGAAGTAACAAGTAAAATAATTTTATGGTCGAAGGTCACCTCAACATGAGGAACTATCCTAAAGAGTAGGAGTATTAGGAAGGTTAAGAACCACTTCTTTAGAAAAATACACTAGCTTTCTATAAACTGCCTAAACAAGAATTCAGAATTATGATTATAAGAAATGCCAGTGGGAATTTAAAAGGAAAGGAAGAGAGGGAAGGGGAGGAGCAAAGGGAGGGGGAAAGGGAGGGGAGGGGAGGGGAAGGGGAGCGGAAGAGATGAGGCTACGGGAAGGAAAGAGCTTAATTGTTGAAATTTATTTTAATATTAGGAAAGCTATGGACATCTGGATCCAGAAATTACAAAGGAAACCTAATAAGTTCAACAACAAATGTCATCTCTACAATATCACAGTCACAGTTTTCTGACAACCCTAATGAATGGTGTGATAGGGTCCTAAAAGAAAAACCTACAAACCAGGAATACTATACCCAGCACAGCTACCCATCAGAAGTGAAGGAGTTATAAAGTCTTTTCAAGACAAGCAGAAATAGGAAGAATTCATCACCACTGGACTAACCTTTCAAGAAATGTTTACAGAAGTCCTACATCAATGGTGAATAACAACTACCACCATAAAAACATGTCAAATTAGAACACCCACAAACTGCAAATTCACAGATCTTATCAGCGCAACAGACCACAAAGATAACAATTAAAAAGAAAGGAACAAAAAGAGGTAGAGATATCAAGAGTACATCTTCATTTTCAATACTAGCCTTTGAATATAAATGCTTAATTCTCCAAATTAAAAAAGTCTAGCTGAATGTAGCTTTAAAAAACAAAGCCCAATGACCATGCTGCCTAGAAGAAACTGGCCTCAACAGAAAAAAAAAATCATGACTGTTGTAATGTGATTTCTGACCCCGTTTCGGGCCAGAGGTCCGAACTGCCCAAAGATGACTCAGATGCATATATTAATTTTATACTGTTTGGCCTATGTCTCAAGTACATTCCATTTTCATTAATCTATTTGCCACATGACTCATGGCCCATGTCTCGTTCCTGTAGTCCTACATGTTTCTTCTTTGGCAGTTGAATGGAGTCTGCCTGACTCCACCCTCCTTCTACCTGTCTCTCCTCTGATTCCTCCACCTACTTCTATAGTGTTCTGCACAAGCCAAAACAGCTCTTCTATTTACAGAATGATATTCACTGCATACAGAGAACAGTCCCACCACACATGACCCGAAAATGAAGAGATGGAAGAAGGCAGTCTATACAAAAGAAACCAACTGTGACCAGGAATCACAATATCAGTCACACGCATAACTATTCAAAGAGGTAAGGAGGATTACTATCGAATGAGGAAGGTATCAATTCACCTGAAGAAAATATGCTAGAACAATATGTGGATTGATGCTGAAGCAGCCAATTATACATGGAAGATCCTAGAACAGTAATAATTCAATGCCTCAGTTGTATCAATAGATTACCCAGATGCCAAACTCCATGATAGACTTTTTAGCAGAAATGTGACAAGCCTGCATAATGGTATGAGGTGGCAGATGGATCATTAGATTTAAACTAAACTATAGAACAAAGGTATAAGCAAATACTTAGCAGACATTCCATCAATAGCTGCAGAACATATACTGTCCTCATCAGGTCATAGGGCATTCCCCAGGAAACAATAAATACCTAAGCCAGACTGAGTCCAAAGTAGAGCTGACAACCAAGCTCCCACATGTAGTTCTCAACAAACAAGTTAAGGCCAACAGTACAAATGAAATACACAATGTGCTCAAGGAGAATTTACCCCAGTAATGTAAGGGTAGGTAGTTCAGCACGTGCAAACCAATAATGCATCATGGAGAACTAACATCATATGACAGAGAAAAGCTGCAATGTGATGCAATATCCTTTTATGATTAAAAAAAAAAAAAACCTCCACCAGTCCTTCAACACAATAAAGGTTAGTTACCAGAAGCCTGTGACCAACATTGCTGTTTCCTCTAAGATCAGAAATTGCATAAGGATTAGTTAAAGAGGGAAGATGTTGCCTGAACATAGACAAGACCATCTCAGAGACTGGAACCTAGACAGAGTAACAGATGGAAAGGAAAAGGCCCCTGCATTCATTCTCTTTCCCCCTCTCTGTCCACCCCTCTCTTCCTCCCTTCCCCCTTCCCTGCCTCCATTTCCCCCTTTCTTCTTCCCTCTCCCTTTCTCACTCACCCACTCCCCACCATGAACTTTCTCAATGGGATGAAATGAAATTTCTCAAATTATGGGTCAAAATTATCTCCCTTTGTTTTTCTCAGACATGTGTCCCAATGCTGAAAAGTCTGCCTTACCTAACCTTCAGCTAAGAAATGGTCAACATCTAGAATATATAGGGAATCCAAACAACTCAGTAGAAAAAAGACCCTATAATTTAATTAAAAGGTGGGCAAATGATATGACTAGACATTTTTCGAAAGAAGATATACAAGTGGACTACACATAAATAAGCATGATCAATATCACCAGTCATCACAAGATGAAATCAAAACCACAACATTGGGTGATTTCACCATAGCTAGAATGATTTTGAACAAAAATATAAAAACAACGAATCTTGGGAGGGTGAGTATGAAGAGGTACTCTTCTGCTATTGGTAAGAATGTAAATTATAAAGGCTATTATAAAAAAAACAATAGAAGTTTCTAAAAAAAAAAATAATAAAATAAAATAGGGGCTGGAGAGATGGCTCAGCGGTTAAGAGCACCGTCTGCTCTTCCAGAGGACCCGGGTTCGATTCCCAGCACCCACGTGGCAGCTAACAACTGTCTGTAGTTCCAGTTCCAGGCAAACACCAAGGCAAATAAATAAATAAAGTTTAAAAAAAATAAAAATAAAAAAAAAATAAAATAAAATAAAAATCTGGAAATAGAGCCAACACATTGGTATGAATCCAACAGAAATGAAGACAGTATGCTAAGAAAAGATTGGCATTCATGTTCCTTACAGCACTGTTTACTGTAGAAACAACCAAGATGCTCACTGACTGGAGAGTGGATAAAGAAAATGTAACGTGAATGTGTAGATAGATCTATTTATACATATACACATGGAATATAACTCAACCATGAGAAAATTAAGCTCTGTTATTTTTAGCAACATAGCAAACTGGACCGTATGGTGTAATAATGTATAGAAACTTAAAAGTTCCTTTCAGAAAAGCTACCAGAACCTAAGAAGTGGGGATAGATGGAAGGCCCAGAGGTGCAGCTGGGTAGGAGAAATGGTTTCTAGTGTGTTCATTTGTAAGCAATCATGTAGATCTGTGGCTTCTACAGAACACCAGCAAAGATTCTTACTACAGAAGACTGTGTCGAGCTATCATATCTAAGAACAAACAACAAACCAGATGACAAGTATTCTCTTAGTTTTTGAAGAGTTCCTTTAAAATACAAATAAATCAAATATAACCAACAAAAAAAATTTCATGTTCCCTTTTCTCTTTTGAATCCTCAATTTGTGCAATTGAAAAAAAAATTCAGAAGGAAAAAACCATGCTACTACTAGAGCTGGGAGTATTCAGGTGAATATTTCAGACTAACTAATAGATTACGGATGTTTCCAATATAAAGAAATGACATGTCTCAAGTGATAAGTGTGACAATGACCACAATCTGATTACTACACGGGGCATATGTGTTGAAATGTCATACAATAATATGTACAGTTAGCACACATCAATTGAAAATAAAAGATATATTAAAACACATAGGTAATAATAAACATGTTAGTGATTTCCAGTAGTTAAAACTGACCCTATGCCTAGGGCTTCCTTCTTCCTCAGATCCACTGTGCATGGAGTTCTGATGCAAAGAAGGTTCTATCCTAGTCTATAGTACAGACTAGGGTGTGTTTTCCTCTACATTGTGGTAGCCTGAATACTTCATGTTGCCATGTGCAATGCCCATCTCAGAGAATTTCCAGCTTTGCTCACAACAAACTGATCGCACTAGGACTCTTATCAAAGAGCAAAAATAAGGCACAATCCAATGTATGGAATTCCGAGTGACATATTGCATGTGAGCTTTTGCATAATGCCAAGAAGTTAGTGCCTCCATTCTTCCTTCTGAAGTCCCAATATGTGCAGCAAGTTGAGATTTAGAAGAAGAAGCCTTGCTCCTCTCTCACACACATAGCAAGTGGGTGCCATGGCTCTGAGCTGCAGGAGAAGCCATAGAACCAGACTGCAGCCTGGCACACATCACCGCTCTCCCTCTTTCTGCTGCTGATTGCCCATGACAAGGATGCCCGGGCTGGCAGAAAATGCTTATCTGAGAATGTTCCCCGGGCTGATCATAACTGATGCAGTGTACTGTGTCAAATTGCTTCCTGTTTCCTGACTGCGGATGAGAAAGTGTGATCAGAGCCGAGAGCCCATCACCCTGAACAGGTTTCAGCCTCCCTTCATGCCTCCTGCTCAGCCTGGCTGACACCCACCCGATCCGGGGCTGGTCTTGGCTCACTGTGAAAAAGCTGTATACTGGTTTGGGGAGATATTGAGATAGACTCCACAGCAAATAGCTTGACTGGAGCAAGTTTGTGGGTTGCAGCTTCTACAGGATGCCAGCATAGATCGGTACTGCCTGACTTTCTGCGCTAACCTGTCATGTCTAATAAAGCACCTCCTTCCACAGATGACCTTCACATGTCCCTTCCACCTCACTACCTTTACTTATATACGCTATCAGTCTTTGTCCAATTTGAGAATTCCTCACCAAGCAGGCACTTAGACACACTGTTTTAGTCCCATTTTGTACATAAACAAAATGAGCCTCAGAGATATAAATAGTACAGTCATATGGTTGCAAACATCAGGGCTAGGCCTGGATATACCACCCACAATAACCTATTTCACACACAGACTGCCCCCATAGTGTGCTTCTATCTGCCTGCTGGATTCATGTGGTAACTTCAAGGCCAAATAACTCTAAGAAAACATCCTTTCACCTAAAAGCCCTTTCTTGGGAGAGTTTCCTGCCCCTTTGCCAGCATCCACTGAGTCCCTCATGCATCTGTCATTATTACAGTTGCTAAAGATGCAGCAGGATTTAAAAGGCTGAGCATTGTCTCTGTCATTACACAACTACCATTCCAATAGAGCTAGACCTCAAGCTAAACAACTAACAAAGGCATGCCAGACAAGAAGGTGATAAGGGATGTCTTTCTGTGAATATACTTTGTTATCATTTGTTACTAAAAAGGCTGTTTTGTCCTATGGCAAGGCAGCTTAGAGGCAGGTGGGAAATCCAGGCAGAGATAATGATGGAGAAGGCAAGATGTAATGGGGGACACAAGTAAGTGAAGTCACATAGCAATACATAGATTAAAAGAAATGGGCTGAGTTTACTTGTAAAAGATAGTTGGTAATGAGCCTGAGCCATAGGCCAAATACTTTGTAATTAATATAAGCCTTTGTGTGCTTATTTTGGACTAAGCGGCTGTGGGACTGAGGGTCTGGACCATGGATCAAGGTGGGGCCAGAAACTTGTGGCTGCAAGAAGGGAGCAGTAGAGGAACATAGACAAGTCTGAGCATCGTGATCGCTCCAGATGAGTGGGTCTACCCAGGAGAGTAGCACCAGAGGGAAGGAGAAGCTATGAAGGTACCTGCAGGAAGAGTCTCACAACAGATAGCGTAGGGTTCCCACATGAGGTACAGAAGAAAATGAGGAAAGCTAAGGAGAACCAAGAAAATGTACCATAGGTGACAGTACACTCTCAGGGCAACAGATACCACAGTGAAGACTTCAGGCATTTACTGGGGTTGACAGAATACTAAAAAGGTTCCAAGGGTTAGTGCGAGCATGGTCCCACACCACTCTGATGAGGCACACTGCACCACATCTGGGGCGTGTCTACAAAGTCACCCTTTTTTTAAAAAAAAAATTATTTATTATGCATACAGTATACAGAAGAGGGTACCAGATGTCATCATAGATGGTTGTGAGCCACCATGTGGTTACTGGGAATTGAACTCAGGACCTCTGGAGAAACAATCAGTGCTCTTAACCTCTCCAGCCCATCTCTCCAGCCCCACATGATCACCCTTTAAAGAGTCCTAACCAAGTGGCAGACACTCTCTTTCTCTTTCTCTGCTCTCTCCTGCCCCCGTTCCTCCCTTTTTTTCTCTCTCTCTCTTCCCCTCCCCCACCCCAAATAAGCTTAATATGACTCCTTGGCAACGTGCCCACGTGTTCTTCCATGTGCAAAATACTAACACCAAGCACCAACCTGAAGAGACCAGGTAATACTGGGTTGGGAAAAAACATAAATATTCAGGAACAGTAGTGGAGACACTTGGGAGGCTGTGCCAAAAATCCAGGGGATGGTATTATGACAGGTTGGGTTGGTGGGAAAGCCCAGAGCTTTGACAGCTGCATGTCACAGGCTTCCATAGAGCAGGCACAAGCACATCTTAGGAACTTCAGAGGTAATGTGTCCTTGCTTTGGAATGAAGCCTTATTTATTAAAGATGTGAGATGGTACTATGCACCACCAAGGGGCATGCTTACAAGGACCCTTAGCAAAGCATGCTGCCAGCACCGAGACTGCTGCACAATTGAGATTCCATTGTTTTGCTTTAGCTTGTTTTATACATACTCATAAATGATCCAAACCATGTATTTATGGCATCTCCTAACTCTGTTTTTGTACTAATTCTGAATATCACTATTTATATTAATTTTGTACAGTCCAAGGCTGTGGTTTATGGGTTTTTTAACCTTATATAAGTAGAATTATAGCCTGTGTCTTTCTGCATTTTTTTCACTCATAATTATTTGAGACCTATTCATATTAGTTTCTATCGACCTGGTCTGTTGGTTGCACTGCCATATAAGACCCACTTTGTATATAGGCAGCAGCCTTTCCACTTCCCTGCTAAAAGACATCCAAGTCATTCTACTAAATTACAGATGTTCCATAAATATGAGAAGCACTATTGCATGTGTGCATTTACACATTTTATAAGAATGTGCATTCATTGTAATGAACCAGGAAGTGGACCTTCTGGGTCAGCGGTGCTGTAACATTTCAAAGAATTCACCAAAGGAAGTGTTCAGAGTCACCTTCACTGGCAGAAATGGCTCCTACTTCCATTGTGGATATGCTCACTAGATAACGAGAGCTTCTGATCGATCCTTAGCAATTCTATTACCAGGTTTGGAATATTTTCTTAATTTAACAATTATAAAATATAGCTTCTCATTTCTTTTCAAATTCTTGGCATAGGGGCTGGAGAGATGGCTCAACAGTTAAGAGCAGTGACTGCTTTATCAGAGGACCAGAGGACACACCCACATGGAGGCTCACAACTGCATGTAATTCCCTGGAATCCAATTCCTTTTCCTACTTCCAAGTCTATCAGGCATGTACACGGTGCACAGAAATGCATGCAGGCAAAACATCCATACAAATAAAATAAAATAATAAGTTTTAAATTTTAAAAAATGTCTAGCTTATTAGAGATGTCATATGTGTGAGGAGATGAGGATGAATTGCATTGCTTTTAAGATAGACTGCTGTTGTAGTATGTTTTTCCTGGACCATTTTGGGTCCAGGAGGTTTGTACCTGGCGTAGCCCGCAAGAGCGGTTGGAACCTGGTTCGTGTGCCACGGCTTTTGTCCCCCAAAGAAATGAATCACACGCTTATATCCTTTACCCTGTTTGGCCCATATCTTAAGCACATTACTAGCTAGCTCTTTCATCTTAATTCAACCCATTTCTATTAATCTCCCACCACATGGCTCAGCCCGTGGCTGGCCGGTACCTCTTACATGTCTGTTCCTCTTGGGGGTCGGATGGAGAGTGACTAACGCCACCCTTTTCCTACCTGCCTGCGCTCTGAGTCCCCACCCACTTCTACGGTGCTCTACATAGGCCAACATAGTTCTTTATTTACATCATACAGAACATTCCACCACAGACTGCCATACTTTTAATATAACATTTTAAAGTAGCATCTCTTCTGGGCCACTGAAATGGCTGAATAGATAGAAGAGCTTGCACAAAGCCTGACTACCTGAGTTGGAACTCAAAAAGTGGACAAAGAGAAGGAACTTGCCCAAGTTGTCCTCTGACCTCTAAAACATGTACTGTGGCTTGTACACACACACACACACACACACAGACACACAGACACAGACAAACACACACACATACACACACAGACAAACACACACACATACACACACACACAGAGACACACACAGACACACACACAGACACACACAGACAAACACACACACATACACACACACTTACACACACACACAGAAAGACACACAGACACACACACACACACACAGACAAACACACACACAGAAACACACACATACACACACAGACACACATACACACACACAGACAAACACACACACATACACACACAAACAGACAAACAAACGCAGAAAACTTTTAATCATCTCTTCCCAGTGTTTGTAACTATTTAATTTCTTATATTGTATTAGATAACTTCTCTAATACAATAAAAATGGGGGTGAAAACCTACTGTCATGTTTGCTGCTTCAGAGAGAACACACTAAAGACGTGACGCTGAGCATTAAGTTTGCTATAAGCATGACTGTAATGAGTCTCTGTTACACCAGCCAGCTCCCAAATCATGACACAGTTCTTATTAATTAGGAAAGCTCAGCCCTAGCTTAGGCTTGTTTCTAACTAGTTCTTATAACTTAAATTAACCTGTTTCTATTCATCTACTTCTTGCCACGTGGCTTATGACTGTTACCTCTCCTCCTACATATTCTGCTTCCTCTTCATCTGGCCTTTCTTCCTCCCAGTGTTCCTCTCTGCCTGGAAGTCCCATCTATACCTCCTTGCCTACCTATCGGCCATTCAGCTTTTTATTATACCAATCACAACAATTCATCTTCACACAGTGTACAAATATCCCACAAGTTTCATTTTTCCTATCTTTACAAGTCGTTCTATAACTAAGAGATATAAAATTTCACTGAAATGCTATCTATTAAAAAAAAAATCAAAACTCAGGGCTGATTGTTGATTCAGTAAACAAAGTGCTGTCTGTACAAGCACAGAGACCTAAATTCAGATCCTCTGCATGTATGTAAAATACTGATGAAATATAAGACAGTCACCTGTAGCCCCTTTGCTGAGAGAAGGGACAGATAGACCTCTGAGGCTCATTGGCTGGCCAGCTTAACAGAACCACAAACTTCCAGTTCTGTAAGAGACCCTATCTCAAAAACTGGGTGATTGAAGAAGACATCTGACATTGACTCATGGCCTCCAAGTGCACGCATGCACATGTGTGTGTGTGTGCAAACACACACATCTGCATGTGTACCTCCACACATTTAAACACATAATATATACACACTGGAACACACACAATACCACATACACACACACATACACACACATCTGCATGCATACCTCCACATACTTAAACACATACACACACACGTGCACATAATACCACACACACAATACTACACACACAAAAACCACACAAAGAATACTACACATACACTGCCTCATCTACACACATAAAAATGGTCAAATTTGTTTTATTCTAACTGTAATTTTTATTGTTATTTTCTGATGTTAAATTACCTTTCAGTTGTGAAGATAATTAGATCGCATAATGATCACAATGAATTTTTATACATGGCTTAATTCATTTTGCAATTTAGCATATGCCTCGCTCATACACATCATTAGTAAGGTTAGCTTAAAAGATTATGCTTCTCGTGGACTTCTCAATTGATGATAAAGTTTATATAAACCTCAGAATGTGACTTGGTTGCCTTTCTCTTTCTGTTTCATGAAGCTATTTTTAAGTGACAAATATTTGTCACTTTAAGGTAAAACTGCACAGCTACAGCAACTGTTTCTGAGAATTTTTTAAACCACCATTTCAGATTGTTAATGAATACTGATTTATTCCACTATATTAACTACTGTAATATTTCTAGGCTTTTTGTACACACATATATAGTAAATCTTTTGTATTCCTTCCTATTCTAGTCATCCTGACACAACACAGAGTTATCTGAGCCTCAGTTGAGAGATTGACCATGTCAGGCTGGCCCATGAGTGTATCTAGTAGAGGAACTGTCTTGATCAAAACTTCAAACTAATATTATCTAGAAAAAGTTATATCCAAACTCTAGGCTTCCACAAAAAAACCTTACTGAAAACAAAGAAATTGTAGGCCATACAAACTCTCACCAAAAAATAAATTGTGATAAACTCAGAATAGTATTAAAAACTGCATGGATATGATCATAGAAAGATGGCTCACTGGTTAGGAGCACTTACTCTTCTTGCAAAGAGCCCGGGTTCAGTTCCCAGCACTCACCTGGCAGCTTACAACTATCTAAAACACTAATTCTGATGCCATTTTCTGACCTCTCTGAGCATGAGGCATTCATGTAGCACACATATGTACATGTACAGACAAACACAAACAGAAAATATTAATAAGTAAGTCTTAAATCCTCAAGAACAAAGACCAGGTACAAAAGAACTAGAACTGGGGAAATCATGCATCAGTGAATCTTAGAAGGTAATAGATAATAAATCAATAATTAAGCTATGGATCAGTAACCATATTAACAGTTGGGATCCTCAGTGATGATGGCATTTACTGCATCATTGGTTAGAAATGTGTTGTGCTTCTCACCTCAGGAATACATGTTAGGGCATTTGGATTCGTAACTCCTTAAGCAATTAGGTTTTCCCTTTAATCATAAAGGAATAAGAGAGGTTATAATGCCACAGATGGCAAATGTGTAGTGAAGGCATGTGCACAAAGGCTACCACATATCCATGAAAAAACACAAGTCTCATCTCAGGAAATAAAAGAGTTCATTATGAAGCCAAATGAGAGACCGTGGCCCAGAGACACAGATCTGGGTTGCAGAAAACACAATGTTCTGTTGTGGAATATTAGTTTACAATGTGTTACATTGTTTAAGCTGTAGAATAATTGTTTAATGATGCAAAGGTGTATTGCATTCTTTTAGGTTGCATTTGTTTTATTCTGTAAAGCTGTGTTGCTTTCCCTATCTAAGACACCTGATTGGTCTATGAAGAGCTGAATGGCCAATAGCTAGGCACATAAGAGAAACAGGTGAGACTGACCAGTACAGAGAATAAATAGGAGGAGAAATCTAGAGAGGATGAGAAGAGGGCACTCTCAGCACTGCTCTAGTGCCTGTCAGTCGGCTTCCCTCCATAATGATCATGGACTAACCTCTAAAGCTGCAGACAAGCCCCCAATTAGATAGCTTCTTTTGTAAGAGTTGCCCTGGTCATTATGTCCCTTCACAGCAATACAACAGTGACTAAGATAAAGACCGTGAGGATAAACACCAGGACGGGCTCTGAACGGCTATGAGGAGAGTTAAATAAAGACAGTGCAATATAATTTGCAACATTCCAGCTTTCTATATTATAGAAGTTTAGTAAATTGACCCTGTAGAATATTTAATACATGTATAGCTTTTTCTTCTAGGAACTTGGTTCACACATAAAACTAAGAACTTTTGAACAAGAAAGAGAAAGAAAATGAAAAAAAGAAATCTAAAAAATAATAATAATCCTAAATATCACAAACTAAATTGAGGCAAACTGGCTCTATGGAGTATGTAAAATCAACAAGAAACCTACATGTGAGAATTTAAGGAATATAACTTTGTCTCTGCACTCAGAAGAAACTGTGACTGTAAATGCCTTTATTACCATTCAAAATTAAAATTAAAGAAGTATGATTCACAGCAACAAGAATATGACATTTTCACTATAAAGTGGACCAACAGCAATTTATTAAAAATTTGTTTGGTTTTTTTTTTCTGTTTTTGTTTTGGTAAGGGCCATCTGTCTTACATCATAATTCTGAATCTAAAAATGGACAAGACCTCTTAAAAGAGAAGTCTGTCAGTTAAACTTCTACATTTTTAAGCTACAGGCTTTTTTCCGGTGGCCACACTTGAGAATTTGTTCTAACAAAATGAGAATTAAAGAACATAAGGATTTCTGTCTAAGAAATTGTGGTGCGGTGCGGTGTTGCTTATAGTAGAAGTGGGAAATAGAAGCCATAGGAAGTGTGAGACATGGTTCTTCTACATGAAAGTATGCTTCCACACCCCCGGGAACACAGCTGCACACCAAGGTCAGCTTGACCCAAGCTAAGATCCTTCTGGAAAGAGGAACCTCAACTGGGGGGGTTGCCTCCATCAAACTGACCTATAGAAAAGTCAGAGGGGCATTTTCTTCATTAATTGTGGGTAGCATCATTCCTAGGCCATGGGGAGCAAGCTAGAAAGCAACTTTTCTCCATGGTCTCTGCTTCAGGTCCTGTCCAGGCTTCCCTCAATGATAAAATGTGATCTATAAGATGAAATAAAGCCTTTTCCTGACAAGTTTTAGCCATAAAACTTCCTACATAAACAAAACCACCAGGAATGTGTGAATCAAGAGTCTACTGAGAAATCCAGGTTCTTGTGTCCAGGAACAAATAATCGGACAAGAACACATGAGTAGTCAGAGAAACACAGACATTTATGAAGAGAGGGAAAAGGATTCCTAAGAATGGAAAGTGGGCCAGAGAGCCGAGGGAAAGCCTGAGGCTCAAAGGCCAGGGGCTATCATGTCCTGGATATTTTATAAGCCATTTACATAGCCCACCTTCTTCTGTACCTGTCCATCACTAGGAGAGTGCTGGACACTCTCACCACCTCCATTCCCACCCCTACCCACACATACACTGTTCTGTTGTATGCAGTTTGTGATTAGATAAGTTTCTATTCTAGATGCCTCCGAAACCTCCCTCTCTGCTACCCTACTTCAAAAAAAGGCCCATTCTAAACTGAAAATAATGGCTCCACTTTGCCCAGGGAAGTGTCCCAAAGACAGCAAAAGTCAGACTGTTCCTCATGTAACCCTAGTGCTGCAAGCAGAGGACATGGGCTTCTATAATTGAAGCAGGGACGGGAACAGCTTGGGGACACTAGTATAACTAAGGTAAAACCTCTCTAGCCCACTTACCCATCCATGATACATAAAGTAATGGCAGAACAGTCCTGAAATAGCTTTCTCTCAAACCCAAGTGGGCTGCACAAGCAGACATCTACTGGGACCTCTGAGTCTTTCCTGCTCATAAGAAGCACAGGTGTCAGGGATGCTGTCACTTCCCGGAGTGTAGACGTGCCAGTCCTACTCTCCAACCCACAGAGGAGCCGACTGTCGATACAATGACTTCAGATTGGATTTTAAGCTTGACTCAGTTGAGAAAGGAAATTTACCCTCTGGGGTGGGGTGCAGTAGCGGAGACATCTGTCAAGTGACTGCCTTCCGGGAACCTGTGTCAGCATCCCCTGCTAGCTTAGGACTGCCTTCCCTGCTGTTTGCAAGAGATCTCCCACGTGTTGGGTTTTGAAGGTCGGAATGAAAAGAGGGACCTTGAAAGAGGAAGAGAAAGGACAGCTTCGTGAAAGAGCCTTTGTGGGTGCTGTCATTGCAAATGGATGTCTCTATGGTGACCAAGGCCGGCCCAAATGTAAGCAGAACAGTCATCATGCACTCCGAGTTAAAGGCAAGCAGGGAGAGAGTACAGATAAGGACAAAGACTTTATTGCCTCATCTGAGGAGCTGAGGTCTTGCTTGTGCCTCATAGAAGAGAATGTGGCTTTATTCACAAAACTCAAGCACTTCAGATGAGAAATCGCGAGTTCCTCCTCAGGTGGCCAGTGAGGTTCTCAGAAGATCAAGGTTATATAGAAGCATCTTGCCAAGAGCTGTCAGTGGCAGGAAGATCAAAGGCCTCTGTTCATTCAATATTTATTCAACAAATATACAGAATCCAGCTTCAAACTGAGAGCTGAGTTCAGTAAGCCAGAGAGGCATCTAACAGGTCTCCAAAATCAAAGTGGAGTGTGAGAGTCAGGTACAGCCACAGGAGGGAAGAGCTGTGGGAGGGGTCACTGCCCTGGCTCGAGCTGTGTTCTTCATGGCACACTGTGAAGCCAGTAGGCAGAAAAAGAAATAAGCCAGAGAGTGCTCATGACATGTACTACCATCCAAGATGTCTTCCAAAGATAAGACCAGAACAGCATAGCTCTGGTCTGGGAGAAAGCCACCGAGACCTTAAGCAACTAAATCCTGCCCCAGGAATCACAGACCTGCCTAGAGAGCACAGTGTGGTTGGCATGGAGGCAGAGGGGCTGGTGGGGAATAAGGACATGGTGCCTCTCCTTCAGGGTAAGAAGCAGAAGCTCATAGTCAGCTAAGAAAACTACACAACCCCTTTCCCACCCACCTCTCACTTTCTTCTGCTCCTTTTCAATCATCTCTTTCCCTGCACATGAGAAGTTAAGCTTCAGTTCTACCAATGGCCTTGCTCATCCTGGATGTAGGGCACCAGAACCCATGGCTGAGCTGTGACAGCCCATCAGCCCTGTCTTAGCTGCCTTCATTATGGCATGCCACCTTTCAGGAGAGTAGGCTTTGAACACACTGTTCTGTCTGCCTCAAAGAGAAGTCCGTTCTTCATTCTCAGGCCACCTACTTGCTCTGGTCAAGTTATCTTCAGTTTCCTAATCAATCTCCAGTTAGAGGTCTCTTCTGGGGTGATGCATGTGCCACTCCCCTGGGCTCAGGAGTCGGTCTCCCCTCCCTGGGAGCCTCAGCTCAGCTTGGGATGAGCTCCTCTATACACCCCAATACCTTGCACAGACGTGGCCTATGGAATATATGCACTAATATGTGGTCAAGATTTCACTGACATATGAACTGAACCCAATGACCACAATTGCCAGTGACCTGAAAGCTCTTCTGCCCATGTGAAGCCAGCACAGATCACATGGGCAGAAATCCCATTAATGCTCTTAACATTCGCCAAGCTTGGCATCTGTACTCAGCATAATAGGTGCACTCTTAAGCGTGATCCATCAAATTCAGGCTGCCATATTTCTTTCTGATTTCTGAGTGATAGAGCAACAAAATAGCTCCAATTTAGAAGCTCAATATTAACCATATCCTCAGACTTTATAAAGCACCAAAATTCCAGAGCAGGGAAGGAATATAGGTTTCCTACCTCATCAACTTCTCCTGTTGTACTTTTTGCCACACTATAGTTAAGACTGGGAGGATCATGGTTTTCTGTCTCCCTTTTACTGGAGATAAGTTCCCACATACCATCCCGAAGCTACCATGTACCATTCATTGTTGGAGTCACTAACCACAGTGCAAAGTCAAGTTTACTAAGAGCTGATAAGAAGCCACCTCATCATACCTATATCTCATCAGCTTTGGTGGAGGAGGAACAGCTTCATCCTTCGCTCCACACACTGAAGATTCACTGATACTCATGAGAAGCTAGATCCTGTGTGTCAAACTGTGTCTCCCACCAATGTGTGTCTCTCAGAGCCCAGAGAAAGCCAAACAGTGGTAAGAGCAGATCAATGGTCAGAATGGCCTGGGACTTGTACCCTGACTCCATCCCTTTCTTTAAGGTAAATGATCCTACCTCCCTAAGCCTAAAGCTTCTCAGACAGAAAGCAATAATGAAATTAATCCTCAGGATTGTAGAAAAAACTAGCCATGAAAAAGCAAAACACATAACAGCTTCCTGGAAGGCAGTCGATGATCAATAAAGTAGACTTAATATAGATTCACTTATAAACTAAGGCAACGTCTTAAATGCTATAGCGATGCCTCTTAATGAACACAACATAATGTAATACATGGAAATATCTAGTTTTAGTTCTTTATCCTGTGAATCATTTGACTGTGACTCATTTGGTGTAAGATAGCATCTGATTTAGCACAGAATTAGTCTAGACATTTTAACTGTTCTGTGACAGCATTCTATGTTTTTTATTGAGGAGGGTCCTGACTTCAAGCACCCTCCAAGGCCCTGGTCAACTGTGGAACTTTATTCTGAGTGGGAAAAATTAAGATAGGAAATGACATATGTGGACTTTCCTTTCAACACTGGGAGAACCAGCTTAGATGTATTTTTGTGGCATTAGCAGATAAACAATTTCATAGGCATCCCAGGAACCATACTGTGTACTTCAGAGACTTCAGGGACAACCCAGCATTTCCGGTTTCTTATTGCCAGCCCTTCCCGCCCCACCAGCTAACCCACACTCCTATTGTCCAGCTCCTCACCACTAGAAGACTACTCTCCTCACACACCAACCACACAGACCACCACCCGGACACCTTCCTGGACAGTTTCCTCCCTTCTTGCACTGGTCTAATCAGAAGTAATTGCTGCCACAGAAAGTTATTTAAGATGCCTACTGTGCACATTTTTGTTTTAATGTTTAGGTTTTCTCAGTGCATAGTCATTATTAGCACATTATTGTCCAATGTGATAGGTTCAGAAAGACTACTATATACATATTATATATATGTGTTATATATATATATGTATGTATATATATAACAGGAGTATATATATATATACTCCTGGAGTCTGGACAAGCTGTGCGGATAGGGGAGAGCTGATACCCTGGGAAGCTTCAATTTCACAGAGCTAAGAAAACATAACAAGATGTTCTGAACCATACAAGTTGATGCTGTAGATTCTAACCCACTCAGCACCCACTGTGGATACTTCTGAGCCTATCATTTCTATAAAATTATTATAAAAATAATTTAGAACTAACCCCTTTACTTAAGGACACCTGAATCTCAGGACTCTCCTCTGAGCTTCCAATGTGCTCATAAGGATCTACCTGTCAGGTCCAGTGAGGGAGGCTGGAGCATTATTCATGGAACATCTCTAAAACCTAACTTTGAGGTTTGGTCAAACATTTAGGGACACATGCTGAGACAAACTGGGTGAGACAGAAGACACTCCAAAATTATGTTTACATAATTTACATATTACAGGAGAATAGGAATGGCTACTTTACCACGGCTCCAGTGTAGCCTTGGGAAGCTGCAACACCCCTCACTTCTATTTCTCCATTGATTACGGGCCAATATATGCCTCTTTCTTCATAGTTGCAGGAGCTAGGAGCATATCAGAAGCTTAATACAAAAACTAGTGATCTTTGCTATGGGAGGGATGAACAGTCCCCATAGGCCATTGTTTTGGAGATTTGGTCCACAGAGAGTCAGTATTGGGAAGTAGGAGAACCTCTAAGAGCTAAGCCCAATGGGTTGTCTCTATGTCACTGGGGACTGGGCTATGAAGAAGACTATGGGACTTGAGTCCGTTTGTTATCTTCTGTCTCACATCAGTGCCTGGCATATTCTCTGCCAGATGTCACTACCATGATACACTGCCAGCGTTCCAAACCAATGGGGATGATGGACCATGGACCAAAACCTTTAAGTCTGTCCTTGTGTTTGACCATCTCAAGTACCTCAAGTGGTAGGACGTTAACAGACATTGTCCTTATTTAAAAATAAGTAACTTCATTGGGTGGGATTAGAGTTTTCTCCCACAGCTGTCTTGCACGTTTGCTGGATGGGGCAAGGTTGTACCTTTGCAGAAGGTAGGTTCCTATATGGCTGGGAGTGAAAAAGACATAAGGCAGTATGGGGACACCAGTTTCCTGGGCTCTGGGAGGATGACAAATACCCAAGGTCAACCTTGATGTCCATTGTTCCTAAAGATGTCAGGTTGGCTGGTCCTTCCCACAGGCCCTCTCCCCATCAGTGTCAAGTGCTCTTTCCTCCTACTCTTTCCCAAAACTAGATACTATATTGATAACCTAAGCACTGTCTGCCTAGTGACAAATCAAGGTATGAGTCCTCCAACACATAGTCTGGAACTGATGAGTTTGTTGGATTTAACTATCAGAGCACAGGTAAAGGGTTACTAAACAGGAATGTGGGTGAGTCCCCACAAATAATTTACTCAGTAGGAATGGTAAATTCCTATAGCCACATAGATGGATTCTCCATCCCTAGTTCTTCCCACCTATATCCTCTAGCTCCTCCCACAAACACACTCCTCCCCCCACCATTCCACAGCTCTTCCAACTCTCCTTCTGTTAAGCCTCCTGTAGTGAGTAGGAAATTGCTAACAGCTGGCTGGCAGTGGCAGCTAGATATGCAGGCAATACCAAGATCCCTCCTTCTACGGGGGGTGGAGGATGGGAAAGTGGGGTAACTAGAGGTGAAGTAAAAGACCACAGGCCAAGTTTGGTAATTTTTTTTATGATCAGGCCCAGCAAAAGTTCCAAAGACGGCAACAGCCTACCTCAAAGGATAATCCTATATAACATCCACTGTAGCCAAAGCATTGGACATGGCTTCCCAGTGTGACTAATCCAGTATAACAGGAGATGGTGATGGCCTTCAATAGGGGTGTAACTGACTGTGCAGATAAAAATGGCATCTGCCTTATTTCCAGTAAGTCTCTCCACCACTCCTCTTCCCAAAAGGTCTGATAGTGAGTGATGGCCAAATACTCATCAAGACCCTTGTAGAGATGACTGCTTTCTGCACAGAAAGGCATTCATATCCCAAAACAGAAACCATCCTTGTCCTTGGTGAGGTTGCATGGGTGACTGCTCCTTTGCCTCTCTTCCTAGCCCTGAGCTCAAGCAGAGCAGAACAGATAGTGTGATCACTGCTGAGAAAGCTGCAAAGATGCTTTAGCATTCAGTTAAAGACCCTCTGCACACAGCCTTCCCTTAAGGACAGGGCATCACACAGCAGTGAAGAGATGGTTTCTAGAGAAGATCAGGGCAAGTGTGCAGGGTGATGCTCAAGAGAAAACACAATCAACTGTGCAGAAACTTGGCTCCTGCCCAGCACTCCTTCCCACTGCAGAACAGTACCTCTGTCTGAAAAACAAACAAAACCCCCACAAATGCAGAACTAGGAGACGGAGAGCAATGGCCTGCCTTCCAGACCACTGTTCATTAATGATACCACTGCCTCATGTGTATGTGAAATTGCAAGAAGGGAGAATCCTTCATCCAAAGTCAGTATCCATAAAAATTTGTGCTCAGCAAGCAATGACACTATGAATGCTGGTTCAGTCCATCTGTGTCCTCAGAACTGTCTCAGCCTCAATATCTTCTCAGTACTCAAGAAATGGTGGAGGCACAAGTAGTGTGTCTTGTCATGACATGATGCTAATGGCTATCATTCATCAAGCTCTTATTATGTTCCAGGCAGGTAGTTTATATTTAATCCTGTGAACGTCTGATGGAGCAAATATAATCCCAATTTTATAGATGAGAAAAATGACACCATAAATATTCAACAGGTTAAATGAGGTACCAAGGAGTAAAATGATGGGGTCGGAACTCACAATCCTGTTATAGAGAAAAGGACCTCCACAGTTGCTTTCTAGCCTCTGGCATGTTGGTACAAGTTTAGTCTGTGATAGCTAGCACAATAAACATTGGGAGAATGACTGAGATTGTGCTCTACTATTACAGAAACACAAATTCTGCTGAGCAGACTACCAGCTTCCACTTACAAACACCAGATAGAAGGTGCTAGAATCTCTCTCACTGGAGTATTTCAGTTATCTCATACTCTTCATGAAGAATCCCAAAGGAAAACCTGGTATGCCTAGGAGTCGATCTCCATGCCTACATCCACACAATCTTTAAACTCCCTCTGAGGCGAGATCCTGACACATTTAGCAGTGAATTTTCAGGTAAGTAGTGATCCCCAGCTCTGTTTGACAGCCTGTTCAGCTTTAAGATCATGAACTTTGGGCTTCAATTGGTAAAGCATGAGACTCTTAATCTCAGGGTCATGGGTTTGTGCCCCACATTGGGCACCAGATATTGTAAGAATTATTCACTGGCAATTGATTATATAAAGGCTTGATATTTACTAATGTGTTTCTATAAAAACTCACTGAACAAAATTGAACCTTAAGGCAATTCCTGGAGAGTTGAACTGCCCCACACAGTGGTGGTGGCAATCCTCTCTCCAAGAATGCAGGAACAAACAGGGAGAATAGGCAGCAGGCAACCAGATCTCAAAGGGGGCTGGCCACAACCCTACAGGGGTCCTTAAACTTCAAAGCCACACCTAGGTCTTGCTCAAAAGTGCCTGGATATTTATGTGTACCTGTGTTACTCCTCTCTTGTGATGCCGTTGGTCTCCCAGGAGGAATGGCACATTACCTGCTTCACAGCTCCCCCAAAATTCAAATTTACTGAGAGATGCTCAGGTAGAGTTCATTTTTACCTTCTGGGATGCAGTACATGCAGGTGGCATGTTCACTGACCTCGAGGAAAACAGTGGCTTGCAGACCAGTGCAAAATCCACACAGTAACTCCAAGACATACTTCAGCAGACACAAATTCCCTCCCTTGACTGGTGTCCCACAGGAAACAGGAAGAATGGCAATGAACCTCAGTGTGTGTGTAGCGGGGAGGTCAGCTTTTGTGAGCAGGGGAGATTGAGTTATCATGCAAATGAAGTTCATGTTCAAGGTCAAAGAGCTACACTTGATTTCACTGAATTTAAAAATTAACACTATAGAGGCAAGTACCACATGAAGCTCATAAGCATCTCTAATTCCAGTCCTAGGGAGCAGATACCATCTTTCTACCTCCAAGGACTCTCTACACACATGGTACACAGACTTACACACAGGCAAAACATCTACCCACATTAAAAAAAAAATAAATAAAGCTGCAAAAAATTGTAAACACAAATTATTTTTAGGTTACCATAAACCAAAACATGTTAGTGGGGCAATGCTGACAAATTTGAAGGGCCACATAGCAAAAAGAGCTTTGGGGGATGGCCCCATCCCTCATCTGTTGTAGTTTGTGCCCATATTACAGACACAAGAGATACAGTTTCCTGGTGTTGCCATGATCTTGATTCTTAACCCACCCTGCCTCCAAGGTGCAGACAGTTAGTTACTCAGGTAGAGCACTCATCCCCCTAGCCCACAGCCCTCCATAGAAAGGACCAAAGCTGCAGGTTCCCTTCCCTCCTTGATTCCCAGCCCTCTGCTGTCTACTCCCTGTCTTCCTAGATATGCCCCTTCTATGCTCCACTAACCTCTCCAAACTTAGTGTCAGGAAAGCATACCCTCCTTTATAGTTGACCCTCAGGGGAGAAAACACACAAATACACAATTCTGAAATCCATATGTCATTGTTTCTTCCTGCTTTTCACATGTTGCCATTTTATCACTACCAAATCCTATTAGTACTTGAAAAGAGACCGATCAAAAAATGGAGGGTTTTTTTTTTTTTTACATGTATTTAGATAATCAAGTGATTTGTCTTTACTATTGCCTTCAGTAATTTCAAGTATGCACATTAATATATCAGGATATTACGTGCTATTGTATTATACTACAAATCCATTGCTGAAGATGATTAAAAACTCGAAATGAGGTTCATGAGCCAAAACATGTCAGATAGTCAAACTTGGAAGCAAGTGATAAACAGAATGCCCGTGCCTTGGAGATTACCCATCAGCATAGGAAGGCAAGAGAGGCCAATAGTCACAGAAAGGTTATATAGAAGTATGCACAGCTAGGACAAGCCATGTGGCCTAAGGGCAGGTGGGCACAAGGGGACCTCTGGAGAGGCACTGCATGCCCATGGCCACCAGGGGAGATAGACAGTAGGGAATAAACAGTGAGATGACAGAAAGAGGCTGCAGAGAAACTGAGGCTTGCACTCACTGAGCAGTAGATTTTAAGCAGCCATGAAATTTTGGATAAAACATAGAAAGCAACTCAGCAATGAAAAAATAATCAGCATTCTTTCTAGCTGCAGGAATGGGAAGGTTTCCAACAGGAAAGCTCACAGAGTAATGACAATTTTCTATGACCTGCCCATGGTCAGAAGCTCACACCTCATGGGATATTATGGAAGCCTGACTCCACACTGAGGGTGTGAGGGTGGACAAGAGTCGCTCCTCCTAGAGAGACAGATCACAGCTACTCTTCAGATTCACTCCTACTGAGATGCCATTTAACCTGCACTCTGTTCAGTATGGTTTCATACCACATGGATTCATATGGGTCTCAAAGGTGGCCTTCCTTAGGAAAGCGTTGGGGTAGCCATACTCCCTGTGTCCTGAAAAGCTGCTTTATGGCTCCTGGCCTTTCTTCTACCCTTTCTTGGCAACACCCAATTCTCAACCTTGATTGAAATGTGTATGCCACATATCCACCCAAACTCTTAGGCTTCATGATCCAGCTCTCATCCTGCCTCCTCTAGTACTTTCCATCCATTCCACTGTGAATCACTTCATTCATTCACTCATTTGTTCATTCATTCATTCATTCAAAAATGCTTCCTGAACTCTTCCAAGTGTCCAGAACCAAGATACATTTTCAGAAAGTCAAAAACCAAACTAGATATGGTTTGTGTCTTCTGCAAGTCAGCCTGACAGTACGGTCGGATACAAATAAATAAGCAATTAAATGTAGCATAATGAGAGAGGAACTGTGTAATCAGGGCTGTGTAATTAGTTTCATAATAAATCGGGCATTGAACAGCATTCCGATTTTGTATTCACTTTGGGTTCTTCTAGCTTCATCGCCCCCTATTAACACATAGTTTCTTGAAGACAGGGACTGTGTCCTTACCTAAGTATCATTGCCTGTCAGACCCATCCATTGCTCTACACAAAGCATGTGTTTGACATTCTCCTTTTCATTTATTTACACTGGCATTTTATACATCATGCTGTTAGACACATGTATGTAGGAAAATGATGCACCACAATTAAAAAATTTATATACTGATCATCTACCATAGTGTATGTATACATGCACGCGCGCGCACACACACACACACACACACACACACACACACACACACACCTCTTCTGTGTATGAAATTTTTAGTACATTTTAAAATTGGACTATTTTGGGTTTTGTTATCATATTATGTGTGTTACTTTTAGCTTCAAGTTATGTTACTAAAAAAATAGCAAAATAGACAAAGACCAACAGAATATTAACAAAGAACTCTAAAATATACAGTCAAGTAATAGTTAACAAACCACCTAAAATATACAATGGAGAAAGGACAGAATCTTCAATTAATAGCGAGGAAAAAAAATTTACTCAAGAAAAAGAAAACTGATGGAGAAGAAGCCCATGAAAGTCAGCTTAACTAGATAAGGGATCTAAATAGAGATCTGAACCTTTAAAATCCCCAGAAGGAAACAGACCAATACATTCCTTGGTATTGTCTAAGGCAATGAGTTGGGGTTTTGCTTGTTTGTTTTTAATATCACACCAAACTCCCCAGGCAACAAAACCAAAAATAAACGGTGGCAGCCCTAGCACTGCATCAGGCTAAAAACTCCACAGCAGAGCAAAGAATTGACTGGAAAGGCAGTTATCAAACCAAGAGGAAATATTTGCAAACCAAAGTTCTAATAAGTGTTTGATACCTGTCTATGGATTTTTTTTCTAAAGACTTTAAAAAGTAAATTACACAGACACCTGTGGGAAATTCAAGCTATAAAGTCTGAGAAGTCTGTATACTTGTTACTTACGTGGCACTTGTCATCGTGAATGATGGCACAGGAAACATGGGGCCTTGACTCATGAGTGACTCACTCCGAAAGACTGTGTCCAATGAGATGAACACATGGGGTCTGAGGAGCAAGGAAAAGGCAATGGGACCCAAGCAGAACATACAGCTGCCAAACAGCATAGCTCCACAGAAGTCATCATTCCCAGCTCCAGGATTCAGAGTCTGCTGTCCTCAGTCGAAAATTGACCCTTTCCCCCAACTCCAGATGCTCTGCCCTCTATGTTTTTAAGGTAATTTCTATTTGAAAAACATTTTTGTCTGTCTACTCATCACAATTAAGTTGATAAGAGAAGGCAGATGTGATGAGAACAGCAACATTCATTCATTATGTCCCATAAGCAGAAACTTCAAGAACACCCACCGTAGTAATCAATGTGCCAGTGGTGGGCTGGGATCTGAGACTCCCAGTAATTTCCTTTTCATGGGCGTCATCTCAAATCTCAACTTGGGAGTCTGTGATTCCAAAGCCTTTGCTACTATTAATGTCATCTCATATTTTTAAAGGACTTAATTTTATTTAGGTGTTTGTGTATATATGCGTGACATGTACACACATGCCCACAGAGGCCAGAAGACAGTGATAAGATTCTCTGGAGCTGGAATTACAGGCAATTGTAAGCTGTTTACCTGGATTCTGAGAACCAGACTGATGTCTTCTGGAAGAGCAGGAAGTACTTTCAACCCTATAACCATCTCTCACATCTTTGCTGTAAATCTGGACCTCCATCTAATTTTGTATTCCCTCGCCTTCTACCTGGAAACTCTAGTATCATGACAAGACCGACACCACACTTTGTGGCCAGTCCTGTGTAAGATCTGCCATTTACAGGAAAACAAAGATGGCAGATTAGTGCCTTTTTTTTTTTTTTTTTTTTTTTTTTTACCTGTGTGATGGTGAACTAAAGATGTTTATTAGTGGGTTCCCCGTCCCCTCAACTACTTGATTTGTTTAAAGGGTGAGTTCTTTTCTTTCGTAAGAGAAGTCATGCTTTAAAGTACTCAATTACTCTCTATATCGTTAGAATTAAGCTAAATCTATGGAGATTGTCCTAATATGTAACTGCAAGGGAGGAGATTCCTGGATATTTTGGTACCTTCTCTATGTACATAGATAAGGCATTGTTGACTCTATGGTTCAAGAATGATAAAAAAAACCTCTCTCTCTCTCTCTCTCTCTCTCTCTCTCTCTCTCTCTCTCTCTCTCCTCCCCCCCATGTTGCTCCTGTGTACATAGGTACACATATACATGTATGTGGATGCATGTGCAAGCCAGAGGTCACCCTTAGGTGTCATTTCTCAGAAGCCATCCCCTTAAGTTTTTTAGGAGGATCTTTCACTGATCTGGAAGTTACTGAATAGGCTAGACAGTACGGCCAGTGAAGCCCAGGGACCATCCTTTCTCTACCTCCCCAACACTGGGCTATAAGCATGCACTACCATACTTGAATTCTCCTGTGGGCTCTGGAGTTCAAGCTCGGGTCAAGCACTTTACCCACTGAGCTCACTCAGGCTCCTAATCAGTTTTCATAAGGATATCATTATTCATTGCTCAGTATCCAAAGCCAGCACACCCATATACCCAGATCACCTTCTGTCCAAAAGTAAGCCCAAGATCAGGCATCTATAGGTATGGGATATAGGGTTTCAGGCAATTAGCATGCCTCTAGGGACTCTAGTTTCCTCTATAAATTTAGCTGCCCAGTCAAGTCTACACTTGGGTCTATGTGTCGAAGACAAAGCGCATAACAGAGCTGTAAGAGATAACAAGATTCTGAGAAAGGTCCACAAGCCCTAAATAGGTATTCTCTTAGGGATGCTAATCATCTTGGGACAGGTGCAGTTTAGGAGAACATGGAGGAATGTAAAGAATCATCCTTTTTACTGTCAACAAGACAGAGTGCCTCAAAAGAAAAAAAAAAAAAGTAGGTTTAAGAGGAAGGTTGAGATGTCTTAGGGGAAGGCTGGGACATTTGGATGTCAGAGCCAAAAGAACCATGAGAACCTAACTCCCAGAGAAGGAAAGACCGGGCAGGGACATAAGTGAATGGTTGATCAGGATGGCACATATCAACCAACCTTCTGTCAGACAGAGGCAACAAGCTAGAATACCTGAAAGAAAGAAATGTAGTCTCGGGGATGTGAATAATGCATCCAAAGAGATAAGGAGTGAGAAAACAAAATTATTCTCTACTATAAGTGGGAAGGGCATAGAAATGAATAAATACTTTCTGAGTAATCTCACTTTATTTCAGTAAATAGTTTTCTAGAGGAACACTTAGGTGTGAGAGCTCAGAGAAGCACATGAGGGAAGCCCAGGAGACAAAGCTTGGGGTTTCAATTAGCACCCCCACACACAGACACAGGGCCTGCAGCACTCAGGAAAGCTTCACCTAACTGTGAGACAATAGGCAGGGCGCTGAAGATTTCTGAGCAGGAGCAAAGTCATTAAGGCAATTAATCTGAGGGCTATGTCGATGGTGGCTTGGGAGTGGGGCAGAGACATGGCAATAACTCACACAGGAGAAATTCGATGGGGAAAATGAAAGAAAGGTGGATTGAATGCCAGCGTGCTCACATTTGTCATGCTGGAACATCCCACTATGACACTCCCACAATGCTGCTGGGCACACTGCGGGCCGCCTGCACATTGCTGGGGTGGGTGTCGGGGTGGTCCTCCCACATGTATTATCACAGCTAAAGGTCTCCAAGATCACACTGCATTTGACATTTCGTTTGTTTTATTAAAGGACAATAAATCCTGTCCATGAGTGCTGCAAAAACACAATCGGTGCATGGGAGCCATTGTCATAAAGGAGAAAAATCCCCAGAGTAATGAGACCGAAACACTGCTGTCCTGTTCACACTGTTCACACTGGGGCTGTCCCTTTCCACACCCAGGGTCTGAGCATATGTTTCTCAACAGCTTCAGTCTTTGGACGACAGCCTCACCACCTCTCCGAGCATTT
Organism: Sigmodon hispidus; assembly: GCA_004025045.1. Taxonomy (NCBI): domain Eukaryota; kingdom Metazoa; phylum Chordata; class Mammalia; order Rodentia; family Cricetidae; genus Sigmodon; species Sigmodon hispidus. The sequence goes on along the minus strand of PVIH01009936.1, from coordinate 37,574 downwards.
CCCAGTTGTACCCTGGACTGTGAAGGAAGTCAGGGCCAGCAGGGGCAGCTCTGTCAGAACAGGGATCACCCAGCACACAGCCGGGAGACTCCACTAACACCTCTGGGAATCTCCATGTCTGCTAAGATCTGCCAAAATTGTCTGTGTCTCCAACTAGGAGAAACATCTGGGTGAGAGTGGGGAACCTCACTTTTTTTTCTCTTTACAAGTGGAGTCTCTCAAGGTTAATGTCATATTTTTAACCAGTTAATAGACAGTTTTGGTGTCCTCCAAAGTCCTCAAGCAAAACCCCCTAAAATTACAAGTCTAGGCAGCTGGTGAGGAGATGACTGTCTTTGGAGTAGACACTAGACAGCAGTTGTGGAGGCTGGGGGCTATTATCTCAGCACTGAAGAGGCTAAGGCAGAAGGATTGCTTTGAATTCAAGTCCAGCTCAGGTCACACAGCGAATTCCTACAATTCACTAGAAATTTCTAGAATGGTCTAGAAAGCAAGACCTTGTGCCCTGCACACCCCCACCCCAAATCTTATGTAGAGCTAAGAAAGATGGCTCCACAGTTAAGAGTACATACCACTTTTGCAAGGACCAGAGTTTGATTCCCAAGACCTATAACCAGGAGACCCAATGTCCTGGCTTCCAAGGGTACTTGTACCCATGTGTACATACCCACTGCACACGCACGTACACACACACACACACACACAAAATAAATGAAAGTAAATATTAAAAATAAAAATATAAACAATAAAATAATTTTAAAGTGTTAAAAATATAATAAGCAAGTAAAAGAACAAGAGGAAGGAGACAGAAAGAGAAATGAATAAATATATGTTTTTTCAGGGTTTCTTTGTGTAGACTTGGCTGTCCTGGTACTTACTCTGTAGACCAGGCTGGCCTCAAATCCACAGAGAATTCACCTGTCTCTGCCTCCAAAGTGCTGGGATTAAAGGCATGTGCCAGCACTGTACAATATATAATTATATTTTTATTAAAATATATATGTAAAAATATTTACTGCTTATAAAAAAGGAAGAAGTTGCCCAGATGTTTGGCAAGCCTCTTGTTTCAACTTTTCATTGCCCCAAAATTTAAAGGGATGGAATTTATTATGCAGATCAGGCTGTAGGCCTAAGAGAATTACCATACTTCCTGATTCTCAGGTGCAGTCAATTAAAGATGCAACTTCTATTTATTAGCAGCTTTTCAGAAAGAAAAAAAGAGAGAGATCATGTTAAAAGCATCCATCAATTACACTCGGCATTCAGCTCTCAGAAATACTTACAGGTGAAAAATATGCACCATATCATCAAGAAATATGGTATTTTAACTCAAAGGTCATCATCAATTAATCATTTCAAAGGACTTAAACAAAATGGATTCTCTAGGATGGAGGACAAGCAAGAGACAACCAGGCGGTGTGCAAAACGAAGCAGCTAAGTATACCTCAGACATCCAAGGAAAATACCAGGGCTTCTGGAAGCCCTGTTTATAAAACAGGAAGATTCTCAGGACAGAAAAGGTGCTGGTCTCAGCCCTCGTCTGATCTGAGGTGGACAGTGAGGGTTAGTGGGATTAAGATGTGTTTACTGAGTTCTGCAGTGCTTGACACATCTGGTGACATCCAGCCTGAACATAGGAGGCTCAGGTCCATGCTAATCCACAACTCTCCTCAGTGCTCTTGCCCAGCCCCCCATCATTACCCCCAGGCAGTTCTGTCTCCAGTTCCTCATTAATACAGTTTTGATCTTCTACTCCCCATAAACTCATACAATAGAGACTAGAGCTTGCCTTGCACAGAAAAAGAAACAGCTGCTTCTGCCAGCCGAGGGATCATGTAACCACTGGCAGGCCATTGTGCCAGGCCACAGCAGGCCCATCTCTGGGTACTGTGGACAGGTAACTGGGAAGTGGGGACTCCTGAAAGGAAGGAACCATCCAGTCCTGCCCAGGCAGAGGAAGGTGGTAGGACATGTCACTTTCCAGGACTTAACCCAGCTGTACTCCCACCAACACCAAGATTTCTGGGACCTGTCACAGGTTGTGGGGGGGATAGGAAAACAGAAGCAGTGAGGAAAATTGAATTAACGTGGAATACGAGAACCAAGAGATATGTCTGATGCAGGATGTCTTTCTGCATGCTGTGAATAAAGGGACTGTTTTGGCCTATGGCGGGCATCTTAGAAGTTGGCAGGAAATTGGAGCTTGGATAGGGGAAGGAGGGCGGAGTCAGATGGACACATGATTCAGCTACCCAAGAATCAACATGTCAGGTAACAGCCAAGGGCCACAGGCCATGATAGATTAATGGAAATGGGTTGAGTTAAGATGAAAGAGCTAGCTAGCAATATGCCTGAGACATAGGCCAAACAGCATGAAATCAATATAAGCATCTGTGTGTTTCTTTGGGACTTTGGGATTACAGAACTGGTCCAGATAAACAGCAGTGGGCAGGTCCAAACTGTGGGGCTAGTCCGGGCCAGAAACCTCTTTCTACAGATGTCTGGCTCCCTTGGGATCCAATTCAAGCAAACTGCTGGCTTCACTTCCTTTTATACCTCTGACAGCATACTTCTCTGGCCTCAACTGTTTCCCATCTCCCAGATAATTTCTGCATGTCTTGCAATGCAGGTTCACTAAAGACAAATTCCCTCCATTTCTACCTATCTGGGAACTCTCCCTATTTGAAGAGCAATCTCACTGAATACACAAGTGAGTCTGTAGGAATTTTTCTTCCAGCTTTTCAGCCTGACACTCACCCAGCTTGCCTTTGCGGTGCCTGAAGGCAGGCAGGATGTAATTTATTTTCTCACTTCTCTATAGGTATCCTAGATTGGGAGTTTGGTGTCCACCATTGATTTCTTGAAATTTCTCAGCCTCTACGCAGACATTTTTTCCACTCCTGCCATTATTAACACAAAATGTATTGTGCCTTTTGAAAATTAGATTCTTTGATAATCTGTTCTGATATTCTCTCTCTCTCTCTCTCTCTCTCTCTCCTTTTTAGGTCAGGGATGTTTGTGATGCAGCTTCATGGCCACGTGTTCTCCTTAGTCAGCTTTGTCTGTTGACAAGTACATGACAGGCTCTCTCCACAAGTGTCTGGTTGTCACATTGTCTCATGACTTTTAGCATCTGCTTTTAGTTCAACAGTCCTAAGTGGCTTAATTACTATGCCAGTGGGTCCTCTACCCTTGCTGTATCTAGGTTGACTCAAGTGGCTGGTCAGCTCCTTTAGACTGTGATTATTGCCTCTCCAATCTCCAAATCTCCAAGTGGTTTCTGCCTCCATGTTTTGATAGCTAATGCAGTGTGTGCTGTGTATTCTTGTATTTTACATGGTTTAAATTCTAATGTGGCAGATACTGGTCAATATACTTATATAAATAACTTATACTTGTGATCATATGTTACTGATTAATTATATAGTTTAGGTCATTGCATCTTTAAAAAGAAAATAAAACAGTATGATACATCAGATTCACAGAGTGTGAGCTGCGTGATGATATATCGGATAAACAGAACTCAGTGTGAACTGTGTGGTTGTGTGGCTGGCCAAGGGTCTGTCAAGTCTGTTCTCCTGACTGTGGCTGGCTTAGAGCCTAGACTTTTCTCTCACCTCCTTGTTTCTATTTCCCCTATGGCATTAGATTTCCCCAAGAACATCTTCTTAGAGCCCAAAGCTGGCTGCTCTTACAGCTGCTTCTTTGGCTTGCTTGGTTGGATTGTCAGTTGACTGCTTGGTTGATTTTGTTTCGCAGTGCTGGGGATGGGGACCCAGGGCCTACCTCATACCTGGGAAATTCCATACCACTGAGTCATGCTCCTTGGTATCTCTGATTCTACAAGAGCATTGTTGGTGTGGTTTGTGATCTCCAGTGAGGAGGAGGATTAACAACAGTCCCCAAACCAAGACTGACTTTTAAAGTTAATGCCTCTGAGATGTGCTACTCACAGAAACTTTTCAGCCCTCTCCTTCCATGACACCCCAGAAGGGGAGAGTGAAATGGAGTTGCATTTAGCTCAGATAATTCTGTGGACGCTAAGAACAGCTCTCCCATCGCTGAAAGGAGCACAATCCTTCAGAGACATTGCTTCTATCTGCAACTTCCTTCTCATCTACCCCTGCAACAGGAGGGCACAGGCAGGACAACTGGTGCTTCACATCACATTTCCCACCATGTGTTTGGCATGACAGACATATAATTGTCAGAAGATCTATTCCAATGTGCTTCTATTCCTACATGGCTAGGAACTGCCCTGGTATGCACAGGTACCAACTAGTTTCCCGCCAAACTGCCACTAAATTGCCACCCAGTAGTAAACTCAGTATCCCCCTCCATTGTAGTTTTTCGTTTATGGGCCTCACACCACCCCCCCAAAAAAGTAGATGTGTGTAGCCCTGAGTAGATCCACATCCTATGGTAATGCTAAAGATCAGAAGGTGACTGGGACCAGAGCTCTACATATGTGCACAATCAAGAATCTATATGTGTACTCACATGAGTTTAAGTATGAACACACATGCCTGAACCTGTGTACTCATGTGCATGCATACATATTCATACATATGTGCATCATACAGGAGAACCTGCATATGCACCTGTGTCCAAGAACTCTCACAGAAACTAAGGATTCCACAAGGTCACATGGCAGGAAAGACCATGCAGAATCTGTAACCAGACCTGAGCCTTGGGAGGAGGTATGCACTCCGTAATGGAGCTCACACATCTCTGTCATGCCAAGTTCAAGGCTCACTGAATACTTCTGCCATGAAACCTAAACTTGCATTTTTCTGGCTTCACTATATAATTACATACATATATATATACATATATATATATAAAATAACAGGCTTAAGTATTTTATTCATCCTAAAAATTCAGTTTCACACTTTGTTCTCTGAAAACAAGCCTAAAAACAACTCTCAATCCATGAATAAGAAAAAAATCTCCCATAAATTGATATTGCACAGGTCTCTATGTGCCTAGGTGCATGGGGCAGAGAGTGGGGTGGGGTCTCAGAGTCTGGATCACTCCAATATTTTACCTCATGCCATTTCCCTCTGCCATGGATGAACCACTGGTATCTGTCCCCTGGATAAGCATATATCTGAATGCAGGCTGCTCCTCTAAGGACAAAGCAGAATTCATTTTCATTCTCTGATCACATTACTCGTGGCCTTTTGATAAGCAGGCTAAGTCTCCTCTGCAGGAGAGGCAAGTAGCCAGGCTGAAACCCTGCAGGCTTCTTCTGAGACATAGTGTCCCTGTGTGTGCAGGGGCACCTAAGCACCTCTATTCAATGGCCCATCCTCCTCTGCATGGCTAATGAGATAAGCAGGCTACAGCACTATGTCCTTGACCTATAGGGTCCTGCCCCACACTACACATTCACAGCATCCTGCAAGACTTTTAATTATAGGAATAAGAGACTGGCAAGCATGAAGGCCAACACGGGGTTACCGAATGACCAGCAGGAAATTTATCCCTTGGGCTTCCTAAGATGATTCCGCTGTGTGTGCCTGGACAACCAAACCAAGATGCTCCCCACTCTCTGACACACACACCACATTGCTTACAATTTCACAGTTTGGAAGCACCTGAATTCCTCACAACAAAATCCACCTGACACAGTCCTGCTGGCAGGGCCTTGTGTAAGGATTCCTGGCATTCCGTGTAGCTGAGCCAACTCTGGCTCAGGTGGGATGCACCTAGAACAAAGGCACACCCCTGGGCGTGGCTGCGTAAACCCTGTGGCACTGCATATGGAAGCACCTCCCTGGACCCATGAGTCATACCCGTGCACGCCCCTTCCCTTAAAAGAGACTGGGAGCACATGTTCTGGTCCTTTTTCTCTGTCCCCTGACTTCTGTCCTGCTCTGCTTCTTCACCTGCCTGGGAATCCTCTCTTAAATAAACTCTAGTGTGTGGCCTTGATAGTGTATATTTGCTCTCACACATGGAACTAACACCTTCCCTGTAGAGTTCTTCTACATTCTGAGGGCCCTAAGGCTATCTGATTGGACTTTACCATATCACTGAGGCCATTCATGCCTATATGTCTTCCTCCTCTGTCATACTGGAAACAGTGAGCCCCTGGGCTATATGTTACTCTCAAACATGTACCCAAGTATTAGGTGGAAAACAACTGAGGCCCTAAAAAACTACACACCTCAAAGGCAGTACAGGCTCTATGTTAGCCTGAGGGCCTCACACACTCTTGTAAAATAGACTGGCCAGTTTCTTTGTTTAATGGAAGGACCCTCTGATCCTGAGGGCACCACAGCTGAGGCACTGGCTACCATCCTGCCTCTCTCCCATGCACAGTGGCCTTAGGTAGGATCTGTCCTGCTTCTCTGTGATTTTGAACATCTGCTCTAGAATGTCTCCAGCCAAGCATCCTGGCTGTGTACATCTAGTTTCCTTTATAGTATGTTGAGAATCATAGAGACTTCAGCCCAAAGTGAAGTTTTTCACAGCCCAAGCAACACCAACCTCAAACACACTAGCACCTGCAGCACAGTGCCCCCTGTGCATACCCAAGCTCCTCAGGACTCAACATTTCATGGAAAGGGATGAGTGAAACGAATTCTTAGCTAGAGAGTGGATTCTGATTTCATAGTGCATGTTGGATTAAGTTTACAAAAAAATATAAAATAAGAATCCCATACTCATGCTTGTACACGGAGCTCATGGAGAATTCCAGAGCAGGACTTGAAAGATAAGCCCCATTTTGCAGTGATTTCATCAAGTCTCTGTGCCCTCATGACAGTGCACTCACCCTTCCCTTCTCTATACCCTGGATCACTCATTCCATGAAGACTGAGTAATGCTCTGGCAGCCTCAGTTTGGCATAGAATGACATCCTAGGCCTGAGATATTTAGGCCTCTGTCAGTCTGAGTGCCTAAGATATTCTTCCTCATAACCCACCTCCCACTTTCCTTCTTCCTGATTTCTCCACAGTTATGTCAACCAGTGGTCTAGAGGTATGCACTCTACTTCAGTTACCCAAAACATAATAAAGGCTTCAGGATCACATACCAGACATGTAAACACAAGGACAAAGCCCTGGGCAAGACACTGTAGTCTTACCAGCCTGCCTGGGTTTCTTGGCTACCAATAATTGCTAACTGGACACAGCCTGCAATCACCTGTCCTGAGAGCTTCAGCTGGGGAATTGCCTTCATCAGATTGGCCTATGGGGCATGTTTATAACATTTCATCTTGATTATTCACTGATGTAGAAGAGTCCCCAAGGTGGACAGTAACACCCTATATAGGCCCTACGTTGAGTAGAAAAGATATCCAAGCAAGAGCCTGGGAGTGAGCCAGAGTGAGTCAGCAAGCAGCATTCCTCTAATTTCTCCGGGTTCTCTCAGTGGCCTAGAAGCAGAAGCTGAAATAAGCCCTTTCAAACCTAAATTGCTTTTGGTTAGGGTGTTGCTTTATAGCAACACAATGAAATTAGAACACCGATTACTTAAACACATACACACACATATACAGAGAGAGAGAGAGAGAGAGAGAGAGAGAGAGAGAGAGAGAGAGAGAGAGAGAGCGAGCAAATCTAGGACAAGAGGGCTGGGTGAGCCCTCTGAGCATGTGTCCTAGTCCTGGTAGAGAGATTAGTCATGTGCTAAGAGACCCTGGTGTCAGATGCCTGTGGTGGGCATCACAAAACTTTCCTGCCTCCCAAGACAACCATTTTCAACTAAGCCAATCAGCCTGCCTTGAGCTGCAGGTAGAAGAAATTCAGTCTCTGACACATGCAAATTCCTATAACATATGTTAATTTACACATTTTGTGCAAATGTGCAGACACATGTATTTACACACATGCATATACATATATGCATATGTGCACACAACAACACATGCATTGACACACATATGCACATATACAGATGCACATGCACACAAATGCCCATATAGGCACACATACACATGTGTACACACATGTACATGGACTCATGCAACCATGTATGTGTGCATGTGCTCACAAATATGTATGCACACAGATTCATGTATACATACATTGTGCCTCTGTGAACTTTCTTAACATCAGGTTCCTCAGATCCTCTGAATGTTGTTGCTCCTCTTCTTTCCTTACTTACCCATGTTCTAAGGAGCCACTGGTGGCGTCCTTTGACTTGTCTTTGTGTGAGTCTTAGTATGCATCCCTTGGCACCTGGCAATTTCACTGAAGGGCTAGTGTAAGACAATGGGCTTCCAATGCACCTGCTGAAAGCGGCAAGTTGTGAGCAACAGGCCACCTGGCAGCTGGCAGCACAATAGATGCTCCTTTCATCACATAAGCTGCCTGGCCTGGCACTTCAAGGCTGGAAGACTGCCAGGCTCCCTTAAGAGACCAGCTACCATTGCCTGTCAAACCATACTCTGCCCTCACAGTCCTGAGATAATGACGATCTCCTACTTTCTGAATGCAGAATCTGAAGTTCCATATTTCTCAATACTATCCTCCTTCTGGACTATGCAGAACACACATCTCTGCAGTCAAAGCACCAGGGCCCTTTCTCCAAGCTCTATCCCACATTGCTCTATCCCAGCACCACCTATGTGGTCTGTGAGCCTCTACCCAATGGGTCTTCAAATGGAAAGCTGCTGTCATCAGATGCCCCAACATCCCTCTGAGACCATTTTAGGACAGTAACAGATTCAGCTGGCAGTTCCACAAGCCATTTAAAGTTTTTCTTGGTATTGCAGAAGAGGAAACTGAGGCATATAGCTACTGCTGGCTTGTATAGTGTCATAGCAAACTAGAAATAGGCAGATCCTCAACAGGTCTGCCTCTCTTGTAAATCAGGAGGAGCTCAGCTCTGCACATCTACGAACACTGGAAGGTACTAGATGGACCCTGGAAACTCTATTTTGCTTCCTCAAGACTACTGAACAATCTAAGCTATTTCATTCCAACTCACTTGAGACTCCATGACAATCTCACAAGGGTGGTTCATGAAGGGCCCTATCACCCACTTTCAGGAACAAAAGCCTTGCTATTGATATAGATTCTTCACTATGATTTCTGCATGTGTATTATGAGTGAATTTGGTGGCATAAGAGGTGAGGTTGAATACAGGGAACCCAAGGCTCTCCTCGAGATCTTGACCACTGATTCCAACACTCACAGACATTCTAGCCTTGTCTCCCTGTTCCTGCCCTGAACCTCACCCTGTCATCCACGCTCAAGAGACTTCTGTATAGGTGTTGCTTTTCCAGGGGGATGTGATCTTGAGTGAGCAATGCCACATTCTTCCTTGATGGCAGTACCAACTGATACATGCTAAGAACAGTCATGTCTTGCCATCTCAAGTCAGGCCTTGCGCATGTCCTACATTCAGGTTAGCATCACCTGTCTTCTGTGAGCTGGGACTGTAGACTGTGGCCATCTCTGGAACCTGATTAGGATTTAGGGGTTAGGTGGGTTCCAGAATATGTCAGGACAGATAGGGAGGCTATGCCAGAACTGTACATCTTTCTTGTTAAGCATCGCTGTGTAGGATGCTTTGGTATTTCTAAGTGAGCCTAGAGACAGTGAGGCAACCATAAAGTACAAATTGTGTGACTACATAATTCTGCATGTGATTTACAGTCTTCCATTTGCACAACAGAGATGAAAGCAAAAATACATTCTGGTCATTTGAGTTTTTAATTTTTCTTTACTTAGAATTATACCCATCAAATAAAACAATACAAGTCAAGAGCACATTCATACAATAACAAGATTTATGTTCCAATGCCTTTAGTGCTATTCTGCCTTGCTTTTAAACAGCCTCATGATTTTATTTTGCACATGGCCCTGAAGATTATGTGGCAGCCTTATGTCTAAATCCTCTACAAGTGTGTCTAACCATTTCAAACCAAGTCTCTGGGCTGAGGAGAAGGTAACTACCTCCAGTTTCTGGACACAAGAATTTCTCCAGGCTAACTGATTGGGTATAAAGCCTCTGCCTCTGGGGTCTGAACTCTTCTCTCCTGCTGCTCCAGTTCTGAGACCCCAAAGTCTTCAGGTCAGTAAAGTGCAGCTCCTGACACCTCAGCAGGGAACAGCACCAGCATCTCGTGGATGGATTGGCCATGCCCAGCCTGATTAGATTGGCCAAATGCTTTAAACATCAAACGAACTGACCCTCTGACATGAGACGGGTTGATTTATTACCCTGCCGACGCTGCTGACACCAAACACAAGGAACCTGCCTCTGTCTGGTCATTTTTCAAGCTCTTTGCACAGGAGTGGCACCTATATCCTCCACCGCATTACTGCAGACAGCTCCGCTAGAATACTAAGAGGATCCTATTGAGATTTTTTTTTTAAAGAAGCTCAAACGAAGAGACTAATTGAGGGAAACTGAAAATGTGTGCTGCGTGTGCATGTCGGGTAACAGTGCCGAGTTATTAAACCCAAGGAAGCTAAAGGGGCTGGGGAGGGGGCTCTGGAGGGAGTCCTCTATCCAAGGTCACCTTACTCCCTGACTCCTGGCCCAGGCTGGGTGCCATTCCAAACTACCCCAGTGCCTCAGTGCTGAAGGACAGCAGTAAGTAGCTCCCATAATTATGGAGCCAATTCTATCTTACACAGTTTATAAGGATCTATACACCTAAACAGCTCTTATTCAGGTTTTGTGTTATGCAAAGAACATTATCTGTCACCTGTGTAAGGAAATAATAAAAACAAGGAAATTCTGTCACCTGTTCACAACTGGAGATATGAGCTAGTGTTTGGGGACTATGTACTTCCAGATAATGGTGCAATGATTATCCCACTCTCCATAGATAAAACCTGGACTTGGGAAATATCTTATGAATGCTATGTAAATTCTGAGTTCCACATGGCCACACATACCTGAATAGATGTTAGTTCTAACCCTAGAATATAGTGGCAAGAGACCTCAGATATTGGTCTCCTTGAAACTTTTGAATAGACCTGTTCATGAAGAAATCCCCTCAACTCCTGGAACCTGAAATCACACTAAGTCAAATATAGCTGCTGACCTATACACTGTCTGGAGGATCTAGGCATCAAAGAATGTCACAGAGCTTAAGGAGACATCATATCCAGGAAGCTGAGCTCACCCTCCTTCCTGCTGACAGAGCCACCTCAGGCTTCCCAGCTCTGCACATTTTTCCTCCACAGCTATCTACTATTGCCCACTGAGGCACAGGTGAGTCCCTGCCTCTGGAGGAGAATCTAAATCCTGAGCATTGGGGATACAGTCACGAAGGAAACAGAAATAGCACCAGGCTCTACCACATGCTTTCCTGAAGGGCCACAGGAAGGTTTTGCTAAGCGGCCTCTTCACAGCTTTTATTCCTTCATAAACGAGAGTGATTGTGAGTTCACATGCAATCCCAGGCCTTTAAAACAACAGCAAACAAAAGCCTTTTGCCCTGAGATGGAAAGTCTAATAACACGCACACTCCTGGGAAGTTGATGAGAAAGTTGTAACAAGGACATATTGCAGAGTTTAATTAAAATTTTAGGTCTATTTAGGCATTTTAAATAAGTAGCAATTTCCCAGCCTTGGGAAAGGAGTAATAAAAAGCAAGAGAGATGGAGGGAGGGATGTGGCAGAAATGTACCCATAAAGTCCCTTATCATTTAAGTGGTGTGCTCTGCACAAGGAGGGTTACTCAGCTTCCAGGAGGCAGACATGCAAGAGGTGACAGGACCTCCTCTGGGGACTGTGTCTCTGCAAACAGGAAAGAGCAGAAGCTGCCCCTTGGAGGTTCTGTCAAGCCCTCCCAGAATGCTCTTGAGTGAAGCCCATGGTCGGCTGACTCCGCCCACACGTTCAGAGCTGCAGGACTGATTGCTGGCCTGTCATTCTTAATCATGAGCAGATGGTCAAGCAACACCAGACATCTGAAAAACACTTCTAACAAGGAAGCCAGTGACCAGAACAATCTGATGGAAACAAAAGCAATTTTCTGGAAGCAGAGACCAGACAGGAAAAGGGGAACGTGAGAGGGAGGGCCTGCTGAAGAGGCCACATCCATGAAGCAAGAAGGAAGGACTTACAAAGGAAAAAAAAATAGGCAGAGAACAGAACAGCCATTTGGAAATTAAACACAGAAAGGCAGACTAGATCTCAATGTGTTCACCCTCACAATGCAGCCAGTGAAGGGAGCCTGCAGCCTATAAAAATACACTTCTCCTTGGATCCCAAAGAGAGCCAAGGGCACAGTGAAGGTGGTTTCCCAAGATCTTAAGGCGATGTAGCATAGAGGAGTGCCCTCAGCGTTCACTACAGGATGCACAAACACTGGCAGGAAAAACTCAAATGAAAATTTTAGTCAGTTTTTAGGAGTTCAGTATGCACTAATTGTGTGGGATCTGCAGCCGTTGAAGACAAAAGAAATCCACAGATGTTTCTACAATCACTGAACCATTTTAGGGGGAGGGCTATCACTGCTGTTCTGGAGAAGGTATGAAGCTTTAACGTCTTGGTAACACAGGGATCCATATAACTGTGACAGGCAAGAATGGCACCTGGCCCAGGTCAGACCTGATAGAGAACAGGGTTATATTCATGGGTACGACCCTTACCTGGAAGCTAAAACAGAATGTGGAAAGAAATCATCACTCTCCCTGAGAGCACTGAACCAGGGAGCATGCCCTGAGAAAGAAAGAACAATTGATTATCCCTGAGGAAGGATATGGTGCTTTCTGAAATCTGGCTGCAGAGGAAAGAGCCAGTACTCAGGATGGCCCAAATACTGACAAGAATACTGTATATATATCACCTCCCGTGGTGTGCTGGGGCAACTGCATCAGCAACAGAATCCAAGGCAACTAGAATCTACCAATCAGACTAACCAGTTCTCACAGTAGAGGCACAAAAGATTTTAGTCTATTTTCCTACCAAGAGTCCCAGAAACTGTGACACACACACACACACACACTGTACAGAGACTCGCTCGGTGTGCTATAGGACAGATGTGGCACAAGCTTCCACACAGTGTTTAAAGAAACTGAGAATAAGATGTTAGTAACTATGAAGTCAGCCTAGACATTTATTAGCAGATGAATGAATATGAAAGTGCATGCGTGTGCGTGCGTGTGTGTGTGTGTGTGTGTGTGTGTGTGTGTGTGTGTGGTCCCCGCATGCATGTACACAATGGAGTTTTATTCAGCCATAGAGAATAAAATTATGTCATTTGCAGAAAAATGTATATAACAAGATCGTGATGCTAAGTGAAATGAGCCAGACTCAGAACAATGACTGACACAGTTTATCTCATAAGCAAGAAGTGGGAGAAGGATATTGAGAGGTGTGAACAAGAGCAAAGAAAACTATCTGCCTCTGTGAAGATGTCACAATGAAACCCATTACTCTGCACAAGTTTTCAAAGTAAGAATTTTTCTTCAGGGGCACAGTATGAGACACTAACAGCATGTAAGGACTTGCAGGGAATTTCAGGGAAGATGGTGACTGAGAAGAAATCAGTTAAATATTAAAAACAGTGAACAGACACAGGAATGACAAGAAAGAATGTTCCTGATGGGCTCTTCAGCAGACTCAGAGATAAAGAAGCAAAACAGAACAACTCTAAAGACCTGTTGGGTGATATGAAATAGTCCAGCACGCCCAAAACCCAAGCTAAGGATGGGAAGAGAGGATCAGAGAAGAAAAGACATACCTAATAAATGCCAAGCATTTCTCCAAATCAGCAAAAGACACAAGTCACATAACCAAGAGGGCAACAAACCCTTTTACGTCAACAACAAAATGATTGAAAAGCAAACCTGAACAGATCACATGCCAACTGCTCAAAGAAGATACTGAAGAAAGTGCAAGGGATGCACGTAGCAAACAAACAGAAAAAAAAGACTGCTGTTGAGTTCAGCTCTGATACGATGTGAGTTGGAAGACCACAGCTTACAGCCTGTGCCAGGCTTGGGAAGAACTTGTAAGCTTCATGTATTGTGCTACCTGATCACCGCTCAGAACAAGAACAATGGATGTTTTAGACAAATGGAAACTGAATCCCAAAACCCGGTGTACTAAAGTGAGCTTCAGTCAATATGGAATCTATGTAAAGAAATGGAAGGCAATTGAAAATTAAATAACATCATCATTTCATTCAGATTTATACCCATAAATTAATATTTTGTCTAAGCTTTATCAAAGACTTTCTCACTACAATGGGTGGCAGTTAACTCAGGAATCCATTACAAACCAGAATATGGAGAATAAGTGATGGTGGCATGCTCAGCCCCAAATGAACAGCTATATCAAACCCGCAAAGGATCAGGGGACATTTAGGAAGAATGGTCAAAAAAGAATGTTAGAGCTGGAGGGTGGAAAAACATTCAGCAAAAAGATGACTTCCGGAAAGTGGAATAGTCATTGTACTCATGAACTAATAGCAGCTGCAGTCATCAGAACAAGAGACTGGGCCTATCAATCGCTCACCACTGGTAGGAGAGCATCTCATAGGCTCTCACCCCTCCCCAAGACAGTGTCACTTTCTTTAGTAATGTAGCCAACTTATATGTTGCCTCCCTGTTCATGCTTGGGCAAGAAAGTAATTAAGCTCAATGGACCACACACAAAAATAAGACATGAAAGCAGGAGGGGATGTTGGCGAAAACAAGTATCCCAGCTGTGAGAAAGAGGGATAAGAGATGGAAATGGGGGTAAAAATGACCTAAATGCATTACGTAAATGTATGCAACTGTCCAATGGTAATTTTTAGAATAATACTATTTTTATTTTATACATTTCTCTGAATAGAATTAATCAAAGCAAAAATATCAATGCCTCAGGGGTCTCTGATCTTCCTCAGGGGTCTCTGTTTTAGGTAACAACAGAATACAATACAATACTGCAAAGGTAAGAAAAGGAAATTGAGAGTACATTGCTATAAGAACCTATGCTACAGAATGGATAATAGCATCCTAGGCAAAGGCAGAGCATGGTTAATGGAAAGTATATACTGTGTGTGGGTTCTGGGGTACATACTGATAAACCATTAAAGGTGACATCAATGATAGGCTACAAAGGAACCTCAACTTTTACCTAAAGTAGGTGTTGTATCATTTTTTCCTGGAGAGATGTAAACAAACACCAATTCAATAAAGCACCAACAACAGACTAAAGAAATAATTCCATCCATCCAAGTGCAACTTAGTGAGCAAATGAGTTTCTTGCAATTGCTTACATAATCATAGACAGGGCCTATCTCTGAGACATGAGTAACAAAATGCAGCTGTAGCACCAAAGAGCCCACCCCAACATGAGTGACAGCCCATGAAAGCTGCATTCCTGAATCTCCATGTCCACCTTGCGTGCGTCTCCATCAAAGAGGCTGCCCGTCCCAGAAATCATTTACTGACTTACAACCTTAGAGAGAAGTCTTGTGAAGCTTGTAGCTTTCTTACCCTCCCGCCCACACACCACCTCCTAACACCTATGCCTTCAGAACTTCCCTCCTCCTTCCAGGAGCAAATGTTCCATTTGGAGGAAAAATATACCTAACATTGAGCAAATAGGAACTGAGTTTACTTCTACACTAAAGCAATCACTACACTAAAAAGAACCTAGAAAGACAGTTTTCAAACCACTTGCCACAATGGCCACTTGCCATAACATTTGAGCAGATGCAAACAGATGTCTAGCCAATGGTGATAGGTTTTAGTTCCTTGGATTAATATGAAGCTACATGACAGTGTTCTGCCCAAGAGAAGTAGGTCAATGTGCTATAGTTACATCCACCCACAGAGTCTTCTACAGCATCCCCTTCCTTGGAAGATATATAGAACTTCCTGGGATGGCAGTGAAGAGAGAGAGTCCATGTTGTGTAACAGTTTCCTTGGAGATTAAAACATCCCATTCTTCAGGAAGCATCTTTTATTTTTTTATTTTATTTGGTTTTTTCTCAGCATAATATTTTTATTTATTATTTGGTGATTTTACATCACGCACCCCATCAAACTCAGTTATCAGACCTCCCAGATTCATGCCCACTCTTATGACCTCCCCATTTACAAAAAAAGCCCAGTCATGCTGCTCATTTACTTACTGAAGCATAATTAAACATCCTGTGGCCAGCCCCTTAAAGAAAATGAGTCCTTCCTCACCCACACCTCTGCCGGAGACCATCAATGTAGAAGTGAAGCACTATGTTCTAGCCTTGAGCTCTTATATACAATAACATTTTTTTAAGTCTACTAATGAGTGAGTACATCCCCTACTTATCTTTTTGGGTTTGTGATACCTCGCTCAGGAGGATATTCTCCAATTCCATCCATTTGCCTATGAATTTTAGGATTTCATTTTTTCTTACTGCTGAGTAGTATTCCATTGTGTAGATTACCACAATTTGTTAATCCATTCTTCAGCTGAGGGGCATCTAGGTTATTTCCAGGTTCTTTCCATTATGAATAATGCTGCTATGAACATAGTTGAGCTTATGCTTTTGGGGTGTGAATGTGCATATTTAGGGTATATGCCTAATAGTGGTATTGTTGGATCCTTGGGGAGATTCCCAGTTTTCTGAGAAACTTCCATCCTGTATTCCAGAGTGGCTGAACAAGCTTACACTCCCACTAACAATGGAAGAGTGTTCCCTTCATTCCCCATCCTCTCTAGCATAGGCTGTCATCTGTGTTTTTAATCTTAGCCATTCTTGGCAGGTGTAATGTGGTATCTCAAAGTTGTTTTGATTTGTATTTCTCTGATGGCTGAAGATGTTGAGCACTTTTTCAAGTGCCTTTCAGCCATTTGTAAATCTTCTGCTGAGAAGTCCCTTTTTAGTTCTGAACCCCATTTTTTAATTGGATTATTTAGAGCTTTGGGCTCTAGTTTCTTGAGTTCTTTATATATTTTAGAGATCAATCATCTGTCAGTTGTAGGGCTGGTAAAAATCTTTTCCCATTCTGTAGGCTCTCATTTTGTCTCATTGACTGTGTTTTAGGAAGCATCTTAAGCAGGAAGGTAAATAACTCAAAACAGGAAGTCCCTGAAACTGACCAGCAGAAATTCACTAGTCTCCTCCCTGCCCAGAATAAACATCCAAAGCTGAAAATCTCCCCTTCAGATGGAAAGATCCAGCTTCAAAGAAGACTCTTAGACCAGTCCAGTTGCCAGAAAAAGCAGAAACTAATCAAACCACCTAGAAGTGGTTTACCAAGTGAGGTGCATGGAAAAGATAGTCTGTTGAACTGCCTAAAGCTATGCAGTGTGCTCCAGGTTCCCAGCTTTATGAGATGACACCCATACTGGGGTGAACTTGGAGAATGCAGCTGTCTTTCAGTCATTTCTGCTTCTGTAAGTAACCCCCTGTCCATATTCTTGTAAGTAATCTCAATAAAATCATTAGTTCACCAAATTGAACTTTGGTAGTATTTATATTTTGCTTTGTCATGGAATAACTGTCTGGGGTGAGTATGTATGTGTACTGCATCTCCACAGGAAAAGTTTTGTTGACTAACAGAGAAAAATGCTGAGAAATATAAATGGTGGATAAGACAGACAGATGATTAAAGATATATGACTGACTGCTAGATAGATGATAGACAAAGAATAGCTAGATGGCAGATTAAATAGAAAGATAGATAAACAGATATATGATAGATAGATAGATAGATAGATAGATAGATAGATGATAGATAGAATATGGATAGAGGGTGTAGATGATAGATAGATGATTGATTGATAGATGATAGATAGATAGACAGACAGACAGACAGACAGACAGACAGACAGATAGATAGATAGATGATAGCCATACAGGCTTAAAAGGATATTTTGTGCATAAAGTAAAAAAGTTTCAAGTTCTAAATGACTGTGTGACATTGTAAGACTTGACCCCTCCCCCCAATACAAGCTGAGAGCTTCCTCGTCTTAGATGATAGTAAGATCTGTAATTTTCAGACAAGTGATGTGAGAGATATGTGATATGTGAAATTTGAGAGCTTCCCTCATTTCCAATTCAACCAGTTTAATGCAGTTCTGTAAATAACCCTGTTTGGGAACCAACTTCACTCTAAAGCTCAGACCAGATCACCCTAATGCCCTGCAAGACAAAGAGTTAATAGCATAACTGTTTGGCCATCTGGATACCTACTCCTCACACCTTAAAAGCAAGTGAGAGAGAGAGCTGGGTGGGTAGTTACTTTGTCTCTAGCTACTTCTGGGAGCTGCCACAGGGTCTGTTATGACTGTATACAGAGATGGCAGCATCAGGTGACTGGTGTCTGGTACATGGTTGGCACCTGGTAAATTCTGAAGAAAAGGAAACTCATATAACAGTTTCCATTTTTGATGACAATAGAAATATAGTCATTTATAAACTGTATAGTGAGATCTATTAACACAAAGAGTAGTGGGTCAGGTGCAAGAACTGAAGATAATTCATTCTCCATGGGATTCAGTGACAGGCTGAGATGAGTTACAGAGCAAAATGGGAGACTAGAGACACAAGGAGAGTGAGCTCCAGGCCTGCACAGGTGCAAAGGGGCGAGGAAGGATCAAGTGGTAAGGGAGGGCTTGCTGTTAGACTCCAGCAGGTGTGGAGAAGGAAGAGGAGCAGTGTGAGGAAGGAAGGACAGCAGGAGAGGGGAACGGCAGGGAGTAAGGTTAGAAGGAGGTATGAACGTTCGTCAGAAATCCCAGCTCTAAACTCCTGCAGCTTCTGATGTCCACTGACACCTCCTGGGCTTTGGGAGAGCCTAGCTATCCCAGGCTCAGAGTTATGTGCATCAAGTTAGGCTACACACATCAGAGGCTCTACAACACTGGACAAAAGTAAGATGTGCATGCCCCACAGTGGGGCCAGTGCCAGAAAGCTGAGCTGCAAGGAAAAGTAGATGGAGTCAGAGCTGTAATGCAGTGAGATAGCAGCACATTTAAGGGACATTACCTTACTACTAATAATAATTTATTCTGCCTTTAAAAAAAAATCCTCTTTGGGTGGTTAGGAGTAGCTACATGTCTGAGAAGCTCCTTAATGAAATATTCTTTCTTGAAGCCTCAGCTAAAATCTCTTCTAAACCAAGATGGAAGAATCATCTTTATTTATAATCCTTTAAGCCAAAAGGAGGAAGATGAAGAGGAGGAAGAGAAGGGAGAGGAGGAGGAAGAGAAGGGGAGGAGGAGGAAGAGAAGGGGAAGAGGAAGATGAGAAGGAGCACCATTTCTTTCTGGCAGATCTAGCATAGCCATGTGGGTCAGAAACCTGGGGCCCCATGTTATCCACAAAGAGTAAGTGGAAAGAAAGTAGGGTTGTCAAGGCCTGTGACTTTATTGCTGCCCTCAAGCTAAGTTGAAAGGGAACTCAGAAGTCACCAAATCATCCACTGCACCCCAAACTGGCAACTGCTGCTGTCACCTCACTCCCCTCATCAGCCCCTACTGATTCAAACAGAAAGACCAGAGCATGATAACAACAGATAAAAACAGCCTGTATCACAACAAAGTGTGAAATCTAGCAGCCACTTGGGCAAAAGATTGGAAACCAGGATTGTTGCATGAACGTTTTAACATCCTGGCACCCTCATAGCCTCACCTCCTGGGGAGACAACTGGCCCACCTCAAGTTTCTTAACAAATACATTCAACAGGATGTGTAGTGCAGAGAGCCTGTTGGACACACACTCAGATGGAATTATTTCTGCTCTTCTCTCTCTTTGTACCAAACAGAGCCACATGTTCTGAAGTGTTTGGGGCTCACACATCGCAGAGGTGGTGTATGAAACAATCTTGCTGGCTAGACAGAGAAGTGGCCTAAAATCCAGACCTAAACCATTTTCATCCTCTATTTGACCGATAAAGATAGCTTTCCATTCCAAAGCAAAGCAGAGACATAATCCGGACAAAATTGGATTCCTGAACCTTATAAACACACTTTCGATTGGCAGAGCACAGCTGTGGAATCTCAGCTCTGCTGTGTGAGCCACCTTCCACCATGAAGGGCACAATCCAGTGGGTCCTCTGGGACACCATACAGCCTCCTGTGACAAATGTCAGTTTCAACACACAAAATAGTCTCCATCTCACTTGCCCATCAAAACCTTCACAGAGTAGATCAAGCCCCTTGAAGTCCTTAGTTTCGACACTCTGAAGTGGTCCTGGATGATTTCTCCTCCTGCACCCAGGAACACCTTTCAGATCTCAAGAATGAAGTGGACAACTTGGTACTAATTGTCATAACTCTCTATTCAAAAAGAAACAATAAACCTTATGTTTATTTTATGTGTGTGGGCATTTTACCTACATGTATGTCTGTGCTTATAGTATCTGCAGAGGCTAGAAGAAAATGTCAGATTCCCCTGGAACTGGTGTTAGACAGTTGTGAGCAGCCATGGTGGTCCTGGGCATTAAACATGGGTCCTCTGGAAGAGCAGCCCATGCTCCTAACTGCTGAGTCCTCTCTCAAGCTCCTAATCTCCAATTTTAAAGACAGTCTCAGAGGTCACAGGAACACACTGATGCTGTTTCTATTTCACTATACATATTCAGTCTCATACCTGCTATGACCATGGACCAGGTTAGGCCTGAGCATCAGAGCCTGTAGGGCAGGGTTTTAACTGGCCTCCTATTCAACCCAGGTATGCATGGCTCTTACTATATGGGGCAGGCAACAGGAACCTAAGTAATAATTGTGTTGTTCTGTAGTCATGGAAAGGAGATGCTGAGAAGGTGAGAGAGGGAAATGGGCACAGTACACTGATAGCAGAGAAAACTATTAACAGTGGTGATTTTTCATTATCCTAATACAAATATGAAATTGGGATTTGCATAACTTTCTGGTGCCCATCTCACCTGACTCATACATCGTCATGCATGTGACCACAACTCCTCTGTAAGCACCTCCATACTTAAGCTGGAATTGCTCTCAAGACACAGGGGATACATCTGAGATAAAGGGCCAACAACTATTAGCAGAGATCTGCATAACAGACTGGGCTCTATGGCATTTATTACCTACCCAAGGCCAGATGACATGACTATAGGTCTAACCATAGCTTCATTTTCTTCATTATTTACCACCACACTAAAGACTTTCATCTAAATCTGCTGAGTGATTCCTAAAAATTTATACGCCCAGCTTATTAAACAGCTGAATAGGGGACATGGTTTAGTTGTAGATCACAAGTTACTTCCTAGTTACAGTAACTAGAGGCACTTCACCGCCCTAGCCAGAAGCACATTTTATTTCACATCCAATTCATCCCATAATCAATTCCTAACAGAAAGTGAAGAAAACTTGTAATCACTTCTTTGGTAAATGGAGAGTAACTTGGATAGACCTCCTATGTTGTTTTGACTTCCTGCCTGTTCTTAACATACACCGAGCTGACAGAACTTTCTCATTGAGGACAACAGGAAACAAACAAGAGATCAGTGAAGATAATTTATAAAAACCAAAACTCCAGAGAGAAAAGGGGGGAAATCTATGTTGAGTAGGACATTCTCCACAATTTTTTCTTTCACAGTTCTCAAATTTTACACTGAATCATAAAGGCTAAAGAGAAACCCATAGTCTCTAGTGGAGTCTTCACTACACTGGAATACGTCACAGCTTTTGGTGTAAGCCAACCATGGAAATAACAGAATAAAGACCCTGGAAATAAGGACACATAGAGAAGTAAACTCATTTCCTCTTGAAGCACCTGGCCATCTCTTCAACTGCACAGAACAGAGGCAGGGAACATAATAGAAAGGGTCCTCTAAGATGGTACAACATTATGTAGATGCTTCCGAAGGCTTTTGGTGCTAGAAAAACTATTCAAGTGTAGGCCACACTGGGGTGGAAGCAAATGAGGGACATCCCAGACTTCCCTTGGAGACACTTTAAAGTCATACTTGAAAGCAAATGCATGTGACATGGACAGAAAAAATGCATGAAGCACTATGAAGAATTCAATGGAGGTGAAGAAAGAAAACTAGAAAGGATAGAAGATAGCCTTGACCAACCTTGACCAAGCATATGTCTAAAGCAAAGGAGACAAGAATCCACAAGCTCAAAAGGGATGAATTCTCTTCAAGAATTTTAAATCAGAAAACAAAATTAAAATGAGGCTGGGCATGCTGCCACAAGCATGTAATTCCAGCATGTGGAAGTTGGGCATGCTGGTACAAGCCTGCAATCCCAGCACATAGAGGTGAAGGCAGAATGATCAGGAATTCAAGGTCAGCCTGAGCTACAGAAAACCCTGTCCTAACAAAAAGAAACAAAATAAAAAAATTAAAATCATGGAGCCAACTGGCATGTGACTCCAGTATCAATGTGCTTGCCATTCCTGTACCATTTTTAAAAAAGGGGGAGGAACATTGTTTTCTGTGCTGTGTGGTAGGTTAGCATAAACTTAGAAAGTAAGCTTTTGTGTATGTATTTGCTCAGAGTTCCTTGGAATAGAGGCAAGAGCAGGAGTCTGTCTGGTTCTATACTCAAACTCAGAGTCACACTCAAGGTATGGCCCCACAGCTGGGATTCTCAGCAGAAACCCAGGGCCTTCTTCCAAGCTCTTTCAGTTCTCAGAATTCAGTTCAAAAGGCCTTATTTTTCACAGCTATAAGCCAGGGACCACTCCAAGACACTTACAGACTACCTAAATCTATAGCAGTTCATGGCATGGCTGTATGTTTATCCTCCACAGTAAAATGAAAAAACTCTGCATTCAAAGATGTCATTTGACTTAACTGAGGTAGGTCCAGTTGTGACATCTATACCTTGATCTACTCAGTGTCAGCTGTTGTAGGATCCCAACTAGATCTTGAAAATCTCTCCTCTACACCACAGTGGAACCTCAGGTAGGCTGCCTCCCCTCCTCAAATGTGACCTGAAGAAGATGTTCATAGGCCTGAGTACCATGGGGAGACATTTTAGAACTCTACCTACCACAATAACTTAAAATTGTGTGGGGGAAAAATAGAAAACAAAAAAATGGTCAGAAAAAATAAAACTTTTTCTTAAAAGAAAATCGCATCACTAATTCCACCTTGACAGCCAGGAACATGGAAGTCAGGAGAGAGTCAAACAGCAGATTGATGTACAGCAGAAACAGCCTTTAACTGTGAGAGTAAATAAATGCACTTTTAAACAAACAGGACTTGAAAATTTAGCATTAGTAGAACAATATTAACCAATAAAGAAAATAGGAAGCTTTCAACAGAGGAAAAATTAATCTCAGAAGAAAAAAAAACTGTCAGAAAGGGTTAACATATGGCTGTCTCTAACCAAACATGAATTCATTAAGATAAAAATTATTCCAGGATTTAAATTATAAGGAGAATCAAAACATAAGAATAATTGCCAAGAAAAAAATAGAGGTCATAATGTAAGAATGTCCTTGTATTATCCAGGAAGTAACAGAAGTAATATTTGAACGTACATGCCTCTAAACCAAGGACACCTGTTTCAGTCTCTACAGCAACCACTGGAGAGTAAACGCATGGGGAGCTGAGGAAGTAGTAAGGTCAGGTGTAGAACACAAGAGGAATTACAACCAATCCAAACAAAGCAGAATCTCAGAACAGAGAACAGATGGTACAGACAGGAAATGAGGAAGCAAAACTCCTGACTTAAATACAATTATATAATGAAAAAGTGTAAATATTATAACAGCAAAGATTTTAAAGATCCAAGTAAATGTTCTAAATATGAGAACATGGAAAGTTTAAGATAAAAACTGAAAAACATACACATTGAAAATATCAAACAAAAGATAGTTAAATCAGCTCAGCTCTATCAGATGCAACTGAGTCAAAAAGTACACTTTAGAAAAGAGATATTTTTAAATATAAAAAATATAATTTAATAAGAAAGTTAAATTTTAATTTAGTATGTACCTAATAAAACTATTTTATGTTTATGTTTAAAACAAAAGAAAAAATAGATAAGCCCACATTTAAATAACTTTTTGCATGAGCAAGACTTATCTCTATGGGCTTGATAGTCATACACAAATTTGGGCATAATATACCAAAGCTGATGTTTCTATAAATTATGTCTGAATAAAACCAGACTCAAAATACAGTATAAGCCTGAATCAACTTGATATTTTCCTCCCTTTAGAGTTTTTCTGTGTTACAGTATTCTGATCAAATACAACATCAAATTCTTTTTTCCCTACAGACACCCTGTAGCTTAGATGCTCATGAAATGGCATTTTAAACAGGTGGCCACATTCCCAGCAGTTCTCAGTGTGTGGATTTTGTGGACTATGTTGCAGTAAATACTGATCTGCTCCAATTTTGAATCTCTTCCTGACTTCAGAGAGGCGGCACTGAGGGTTCTCACTAAGATGCTCAGAACGATTCTCCCTCCCTTCAGTGACATGCGCTGCTCTGCAAGTCCTGATTTACACCAACATGGTGTTCACAGGGAGATGTATAGATCACGCCTGAAAAAATAATGGATAGCAATGAGCTAGAAGCCCAAGAAATCATTTTGTTAAAACTGTAAACCAAAAAAAAAAAAAAAAAAAAAACAAAACTGTAAACCATTCAAAAGAAAGTTAAAAAAAAGAAAAAGAAAAAGAACAATGCACAAAAAACCTCAAAGTTTATTGTTTAAGGAAGTTGCTGATAATTTCTTTAGAGTCAGGATGTACAAAGCAGGACCACGATAAAAATGAGCTTGGTGGTACAGAAGATCTTCACAACCTGAGATCACACAACAGCCTCTTCTATGTGACACCACAGGCACAGAAGATGTGGCTCAGACAGCCAAGCTTAGCTGTGAGTGTTTAGAACGTTAGCCATGGGGAGGAAGGGACCGGAACAGGTGGACAGATCCTTGCTGTTCAGTGCAGGTTAATCCTACCCATTTGTGGTCTCTGAGTTACAGTCATGCCACCTTAATTCATCTGGTCTCCTCTGATCTTGGAAGTTAAGCGGGATCAAGCTTGGTTAAACTGAATGAGAAAATAGGAAGACACCCAATATCAACTGTGTCCGCCATGGTACACATGAAAATGTGCAATTACACATGGAATGGCATAGGAAAGAAAAGAAAAAAATTAATAACTGAATTTCACCAAAATTGAAAACTTCCATTTGTCATAGAATCCAAGAAAGACAGTGGAAAAGTAACCCCCAAATGAGTCACATTTCTAACAAGGATATAATACTGAGAATATACACCAAAGATTCATGTAAATCATGAAAAGAAAACCACCATGTCAAAGATGGCCATGTGATTCCAGGAGGTTTAGGTATCATGCGTCGGGAGAACACCATTGATGGGAACTACAGTGACGGACTTCTGCACCTGAAAGAGAGTCTATAACCAGAGAATGACTGTTGAGAAGGATGTGCATACATAAAAAGCTCCACACTTGGATGGTGGAAACATGTGGTGGTACAGCTACTTTGTATCATTTAGCAATTTCTCAGTAATTAAGTGGAGAAACATTATGATATAGTAATTCGATTCTGGGTCTATGCACACACACACACACACACACACACACACACACACGGAAATAGATGTCCCACAAGCTGTATACACAACAGCAAAGTATATTGATCCAAATGTAGAAACTATAAGACAGATATACATCAACTGATGAACAAACAAACTGTGGGATATTGCTCAGCCATAAAAAGGAAGAAATCACTGAAAATCTCAGAATGTACATGACCCTTGAGATGTTGCAAGAAGATAAAGAAGTCGGAGCACAAAAGCTAGACACTGAGGACTCTGTGGGCTTTCAATGCCTAGAAGAGAAAGAAGGTCCTTATAGACAGAAAGGAGCTAAGAGGGAGCTAACAGCTGAGAGAGGCAAGGAACGCTAGCTCCATGAGTATGAGGCAGGCAGTGAAATGTTTTTGAATGGATAGAGTGGTGGTTATTGAACGCAGCCCACCAGAAACACTAATGTGCATACTTTAAGTATATTTAAAACGGTGAATTTTGTGTTGCGTAATTTTCAAAGACTCAAATCTACATAAGTAGAGAATGCATTTGGTTATTCAAAGTCTCAATATTTGAGAGATGGTTATCTTTCCCAAATCAATAGACTCAATCTAAGCTGAGGTCAATAAGAGGAAACAATCTTTAAGAAGGTGACAAAGTCCCTGGTTTTAGATGTGACAACACATCATTAATATAAAGTAGGTTTGGTATGAGAAAAAGTGAACTGACCATAGCAGCAGAACCAAGCCCACCCACATACACTCTCCTGATTGTTCATAAAGTTAAGACTATGATATGAGAACAGTGGTTTTCAACCTGTGAGGGGTCCCATATCAGATAACTTGCATATCGGAAATTTATATAGCAACTCATAACAGTATCAAAATTACAGCTATAAAACAACAGCAGAAATAATTTTATGGTTGGGGGTCACCACAACATGAACTATATTGAAGGTCACAATATTAGGATGAATAGTCGAGAACCACTGTGATAGGAGAATAACAGTAAGTCCACTAAATCATGATCAAACTCGTATATCTATTGCATCATTATTCACTGATTCCATACGTGGAGTGAGCCCGCTCCCATACCATGTACAAATAGTCAATTCCATATGGACTGCAGACCTAACTGATAAAAAGCAAAGCATCTTCCTCAGAGGAATCCTTCCCTCTTCAGAGTCCTCAAACAAATGAAACCTAAACCAAAACACAAGCTCTACCTCATGAAAGTAACTTCCTCTGCTTGTTTCTTAGGACCATTTGACTGGAAAATCTTTTCAAATGACCAGATGTGTTGGGAGGGGGAAGAGACCTTGAATAAGGATATACAGGGATGAAAAAAAAAAAATTCAGAGGGAAAGATGAACACAAAGAAAATATAGGTGTAGCAATCTTATTTGTATTTCTTCCCTTGATAAGCCATGCCTATCATTCTTATCCTCTGTATAGTTATTGTTAACTCTTCCACATTTTAAATT